>JAIUZE010058867.1:448-10848 GCA_022085475.1 Heliosperma pusillum
TATATATATATATATATATATATATATATATATATATATATATAGAGAGAGAGAGAGAGAGAGAGAGAGAGAGAGTGAAGTTATAATGAGTCCACCTTCAAAATTGAGTCCATGAGTCCTCATCTTGCCATTTAGATGAAAGAGATGGAGGGACAAGATTAGAACAAGATGAAAGGCTAAGATTAAAAGAAAAATGAATGGACAAGATTAGAACAAAATGAAGGGATAAGATTAGAACCAAATGAGTGGGTTTTAATGACTTTCACCTACATTACGAGTACATAACGATGTAACTTTAGTCATTAAAAGTGTAACTTCAACCATTATTTGTGTAACTTCAAAATAAAATGTGATTTTTAGTATATAAATTTGAATTTATGTAACTTTAAGATAAGTTTATGTGATTTTTACCTTTTTATGAGGGTAACTTTAGTCATTAAAAGTGTAACTTCAACCATTATTTGTGTAACTTTAAACTAAAATATGATTTCGAGTATATAAATTTGAATTTATGTGTAACAACCCGAAAAGTACCCTATTTTTCTAGGGAAAATATTTTACGGATACTTTTCAGCAGATTTAAGTTAATTTAGAATTTATTGTTTCGAGTCGAATTTGGAATTTCCGGGTTCGTATTTGGAATTTCCGCGAGATTCCATGAGAATCCCGTTTTTAAGTCGTCTTTGACTTTTCTTGACTTTTAAGTCAACTTTGACTTTCGTTGACTTTTCCGACTCACCTCGTAAATTTAAAGACCGAAATTATATTTGAAAAATAATAAATTTAATTTATTTTTATTAAGATTTATTTGAATTTATGATAATTTAATATAATTATTTTGAATTTATTTGGAATTTAAGAGAAGGTTTTACGATTTAACCCCGAACGTCATTTAACTATTCCCGAATCAACTTAAGTCCCGAAACAAACCCGAAACCCGACTTTTGACTGAGTCACACGCCCAACACACCTTTCTTTCCACTCATATTAGATCTTTTGATTTCTTTAATTAAACTAATACAAATATCTAAGATATTTGTAACTTTATCGGTCCGTCAATTTAAACTCCGCAAATCGCTTAAAAACAGACCCGATTTCTCTCCATTTCAAACGTCTCTTTTTCCTCTCTTAGGATTTGATATTTCCTTTCTTTTGATTTAATTAACATTAATATCTAAATCATATCTAGATATTTTATTAAACTATCATAAAATCTAATAATATCTAATTATTTACCATAATATAATTATAAAACCCGAGTCAATCCCGTAACAACAATTTCAAAACCCGACTCCATAATTCCTCTATATTTACACGGCTACTCCCTCCACACTTACTCACCACTTATCTTTTCATTTTACACTAAATCAACTTAATACCTTTTTAATACTTTCTTTAATCGTTCTTGGTGTTCTTCATCGTTCTTCATCGTTCTTCATCGTTCTTGAGCAAAATCGTCATAAAACCTTCGTTACTTGTTCAAATCCGTCCTAACTTATATTTCTAGAGTCTCCTCTTCGCTCTTCATCTCCACGTACGTTTTATTTCCAATTCCGACAAAATCGTTTTCAACACTTTAATTATGAAAAATCAAGTTTTTAATTCTAATAATGTTATTCTTGTCATTTCTTATAGGGGAAGATTTTGAAGACGAGTTTTGGTGACTCGTATATTTTAGGAGAAAGATTAAATTACCGGGTTTCTTATTTCTTTAGTTCTTATTTTGGGTGCTAATTGATTTTTGTGCTAGCTAAGGTAACGATTCCGAGTTACTCGACGAATTAATGTTACATAGTTTTGTTTTTGTTCTCATTATTGTTATTTATGATTTTTGGTAATAACATGATAAGTAGTAATGATTTTTATGTTGTATGGAATTTTTAACATGTTTAGTGTTCTTGACATATTTGGATGATTTATTTATAACCATGATTTTTGTATAGATGATGGTTGAATTGGTTGTTAAAATGGTTGTTTGTTAATTAAAAACATGTTGGAATTAATTTGGTGTTTGTTGTGGTTGGAGCCGTGGAGAATGGCCGGAAAAACCAGCCCAAACCAGGCCGGTTCAGGCCGGTCCAGGTCCGGTCTGGATTGGTCCGGGAATTGTCTTTTGGGTTTTTGTCGATACTTGATTGTTTTGTTGTTGTTTTGACGGGTTTTAAATATGTTAAGCATGCGGGAAATATTAAGAAACGGTTTTTTAGAAAGGATGACCAAAACCGGTCCAAAATGAACCGTGGGTCCCCTTGGACTTGTGACGGTTTTTGAGTATTGTTATTTTATCGTGTTTTGTAATATTTAACAAGTGGGAAATTTTAATAAGTAAATTATTTAATTAAAAGGTTTTCAATATATTATTATTTCTCACATGTTAGAAATTATAATACGAGATTGTAGTTTAATTTGATATCCTTTAAGTCAAGCGGGTTTTCGTATGAATTAATAATTCACATGTTAGAAATTGAAGGAAATAGCATGAAATGAATGTGATATTCTTATGTTCAAGCCTCGATGGCTAAGACTCTGTTTCTAGCCGGTTTGACCAAACGGGTTTGGTCAAACTAAGATCTAGTCAGCCCCGTTTTGACTGCTGACCCGTCGCGGGACTCAGGTCGGGGATTTGTCTTCAAGTAAGGTTGTATTTAATTAATGAATTAGCCTTAGTAGATATGAGGCGATATGATATTTGAATATGATTTATATGCACTTAGTCACATGATAGGAAGTTTTTCCCGTGACTGTTTGATTGTATGATATATGTCGTGTTGACTAAGTACCCATAGAGAATTATGAGTATATGGCGTCTTGACCATTCTAATTCTAAATGAGTATCTTGGACCATGACATGGATAGGCCTTACTATCTTTAACGAGTATATGTTCACCGCTTGATAGCTTTTGTGTCCTGGCTTGGTGGGTTTATATCCAAGTCGGGGCATGGCATCCTAAGAGTTCCGCTTTGGGAAGGGAGCCAGCTTAAGTACTAGCCATCTCTGCTTAGGGGGTCGCCTAGTAGAGTTTCTCATAGACGGTTATGTCATGGGACGGGGAACGGAATAGCTGTTGTCGCTAGGTCTGATCAGTCTAGGACTAGGATGTTTTCCTACCTTGTTGTATAGCCTCGAGTTACAGAAGTCGTCTATTGACTGTGCTAAGAACTTATGCCTGTTTGTAGAAGTATTGGTCTTTCATGTTTGTATGATTCTATGAATCTTAGAAGGTGAGATGCAAGTCGGCTAAGGTTGATAGAGTTTGGATTAACGGTTGTTAACTGATTCACATGATATTATGTTTGATTAGGGTTTGAGTGTATCATGGCCATGTTAAAGGTAACCTCTGAGCTAGCATATCAGATTCCCTACCTCGTATTGTAGAAGATAACGGTTTCACATGATAGCTTTCATATGCTAGGTTATATGTTAGTTATTTGTTTCATAACATGAAAAGCATATCGTATTTGTTAAGGTTTTGTATTTTCCATATACATTGCTTTTATGTTATTCATGTTTTATTAAACTCGACATTTCGTGGCTGGGAGAACTCGGAGTTACTCCCACTGACTGTGGCTTCCGTGTTTATATTTAATGCGGTTGGCAGGTTTGTGATGCATACTTGGGTACATTGACGAGCTAGCGACGTCGACATGTTCTAGTTAGGTTTACCTTGGACTATATTCGGTTCTTAGGATTGTATATTATTATACACTCGTTGCTTTCCGTATTGAGACAGGAAGATATGTATCCCGTTGAGATATTTCTACGTTTTTAAAATTAGTTTCTTGTTGTTATGAACCTTGGGTGTTTAAGACACTTGTTCATGAGAATATATTTAATAGAGGTTCCGTGTTTGAACATTTTTCGATTTTCACTACGTGAACCTTAGAAAACGTTTCTCACTTTTATGTATTTAAATTATTTTTTTATCTTCCGCAAATTTGAGGGCTCTGTGTGTTAACATATTGGTCTTTATGTTTGATGATTTTAGTAATCTTAGAAGGTGAGATGCAAGCCGGCTAAGGTTGATAGAGTTTGGATTACCGGTTGTTAACTGATTCACATGATAGTTTGTATGATTAGGGTTGAGTGTATCATGGCCATGTTTTAAATGTAACCTCTGAGCTAGAATACCAACTTCCCTACCTCGTGGTATAGTTTGTTAACCGATTCACATGATAGTTTGCATGAGTAGCTTAGCCTTCATATGCTAGGTTATATGTTAGTTAATTGTTTCATAACATGAAAAGCATATCGTATATGTTAAGGTTTTGTATTTTCCATATACATCTCTTTTATGTTATTCAGGTTTTATTAAACTCGACATTTCGTGGCTGGGAGAACTCGGAGTTACTCCCCACTGACTGTGGCTTCCGTGTTTATATTTAATGCGGTTGGCAGGTTTGTGATGCATACTTGGGTACATTGACGAGCTAGCGAGTGAAGTATTACCTTGGACCTATATTCGGTTCTTAGGATTGTATTATTTAATACACTCTTTTATTTTCGTATTTATACAGGAGATATGTCTCCCGTCTTAGATACTTCTTATGTATAATATTAATTCCTTTTTGTTATGAATTTTTTTTCTTTAAGACACCTTTGTTATGATGAATATATTTAATGGTAGGTTCCGGTTTTAAAATTTACCGATTTTCACTAAAGTGAACCTATTAAAAACGTATTATCATCTTTTATTTATTTAAATTACTTGTTTATCTTTCCGCAAATTCGAGGGTGTCACAGTTGGTATCAGAGCATTTTGCTCCCGACGCACGTTTGTGTACCCTAGTATAAATAACTTGACCTTAATAAAATAATAAACTTGTGAGATAGAATGGTAGGATGGGTAGATTAGGATTTATGTTGTAGTCTCTTTGTGCTTGCTAAATGATAAGTACTAATCTGGGTTTTATTTTGCAAGATGCCTCCGAGAATTGACAACACGATCCTAGCAGCTCTTACTCTTATTATTCAGAATCAGCAAAATCAACAAAATCAACAGCCGAATCCTATTCCTAATCCTCCTCACGACCGTGAGAGACACGGAAGTTATACATGGGTTGCTTCACAACTATCTAGGAGCCAAGCCAAAACCTATGGTGGTGAAGTAGATCCCATTAAGCTTTCGGAATGGATACGGGAAATGGAGAAGAACTTTTCTCTATACGATGTTCTTGATGCGGATAAAGTCCGTCTTGCTTCCCACTTTTTAGTGAAGGAAGCTGATCAGTGGTGGTCACTTACTGGCCCTACTTCTAAGTTGGAACCTGATTTTGGTTGGACTCGTTTCCGTGAGCTATTGGAGGCGAGGTTCTACCCGGATGAATTGAGGCAGCAGAAACTGAAGGAATTCATGGAGTTCAAACAAGGAGTTCTCTCAGTTCAGGAGTTCACAACCAAGTTCAACGAGTTGGCTCATTATGCCACTCGGCTTATTAAAAAGGAGGAAGACAAAGCATTCTTTTACCTGGGAAAACTTTCTCCTCAGGTGAAGGGCAAGATCAGTAGGAGTGCTACTTCTTTTGTCTCTATCTACAATGATGCTATTTGGGCAGAGAGTTCAATTCGAGAGATTGCCGACGAGGCTCGTACCTCGTATGTATCCTACTTCTCGACCTTCCTTTTCCTCCTCGTACTCAAACAAGAGGAGGAATTTTCAGAGTGGACAAGAGACTCGAAGTAACCGTCCATTCGTCCCGAGCAACAACAACGATCTTAAGGGTCGTATCTGTTTTGGGTGCAAGATGCCTATGCATCCCGGTGTTGGCTGCTTCAACAAGCCATTTGTGTGCTTTATTTGTCAGAAACCGGGACACAAGGCTAATGTATGTCCTGATAGGATGAAGACAGCTTCTACACCAGTTACTTCTGGGAGACCTAAGGGTCGGATATTCATCATGAGCCGAGCTGAGGCCGATGCTCAACCAGACATTGTGACTGGTATGTTTTCAATTTATGAAATACCGTGTTTAATTTTATTTGATACGGGAGCTTCTTTGTCCTTTATTTCGATGAGATTATCCGATAAATTACCTCTCAAAGCTTCAGTTGGAGAAAGTACTCCTATATCTTTACCGTCCGGAGATGTGTTTTCATGCTCTTATCTTCATTCGGAAATTCCTATATCAATAAACGGATCTATTTTTCCGGCTAATCTTCTTCGGTTCCCTCTTGAAGAATTTGATATCATTCTGGGCATGGATTGGTTATCTACTTATCATGCTCGATTTGAATGCCGTGACCAGAAGATTATTCTCAAAAGTCCTTTAGGTACCCGTGTATCCTATCAAGGGGTTCGAAAACAGACCACTGTGAAACTTGTTTCGGCTATGAAGATGGTAAAAGCTATCAAGAAGGGTTACAAAGCTTTCTTATGTGTTGTAACTACTTCTACCACTTCGTCTTTGCCTTCATTGGAAGATGTGCCAATTGTTCAAGAGTTTCCAGATGTATTTCCCGATGAATTACCCGGGATTCCTCCTGAAAGAGATGTTGAATTTTCCATTGATCTAATTCCTGGAACTGGACCAATTGCTAAAGCTCCTTATCGTATGGCTCCTTCAGAATTGAAAGAGTTGAGAATCCAAATTGATGACTTGATTGAGAAAGGCTTTATTAGGCCTAGTGCTTCTCCTTGCGGTGCGCCCGTGCTCTTTGTCAAAAAGAAAGACGTTTCTATGCGAATGTGCATTGATTATCGTGAGTTGAACCGTGTCATAATCAAAAACAAATATCCTCTTCCACGTATTAATGATCTCTTTGACCAGTTACGTGGTGCTTCAACTTTTTCAAAGATTGATCTTAGATCGGGTTATCATCAAATTCCCGTTCGGGAAACAGATATTCCAAAGACTGCTTTTAGCTCGAGGTATGGTCATTTCGAATTTAACGTGATGTCATTCGGTTTGACTAACGCTCCAGCAATATTCATGGAGCAGATGAATCGTACCTTCAGCGAGTATCTCGATAAATGTGTTGTGGTATTCATTGATGATATTTTGATCTTTTCTAAATCTAAGGAAGAACATGTTGATCACCTCCGAACCATTTTGGGTGTTCTTCGACGCCAAAAATGGTATGCTAAGTTCTCCAAATGTGAATTCTGGTTGCCCGAGGTATCTTTCCTTGGTCATGTCATTTCAAAAGACGGTGTTATGGTCGATCCAGCTAAGATTGAGGCCGTGGTGGAATGGAAGAGTCCGAAAAATGTGTCCGAGCTTCGGAGTTTCCTTGGTTTAGCGGGTTATTACCGTCGGTTTGTGAAAGATTTCTCTAAATTAGCAAGACCGTGAACGTTCAATTGCTAAATACGGCAGCCAAAGTATATCTGGACCGATGAATGTGAAATTGCCTTCCTTGGAATTAAAAGAGAGATTGACTACCCGCACCGGTGTTGACTTTACCAGATGATTAATCTATGAGGATGTCTATTTGTGATGCTTTCTAAGATGGTCGGGGATGTGGTGTTCTTATGCGAATCGAAAAGTCATTGCATTGCGTCTCGACACTTAGGGTTCAATGAAGTGAACTACCCGACTCATGATCTTGAGTTTCGCATCTTGTTGGTGCATGCCTTGAAACTTGGAGAAACTATCTTTATTGGAGTTCAATTTGTCGAATCTATACCGCTTCATAAAAAGCTTGAGGTGCATTTTTAACTCCGAAAGAGTTTTGGAATATTAGACAGGAGATTTTAGGAGTTTCCGTGGATGATATGATGCCGAGTTGATTTAACCATGACGGGAAAGGCAAAATGTTGTGGCAGCTGCATTGATTATAAAGACCTAGTCCATTCATTAAATGCCCTGTTAACTTTAACCTGATGACTAGTATCAGAATTTCCAGAAGCTTAAGATACAGTTTTTGGTTGGGAGGATTAGATTATCTTTCTTTTACGCGGAACCCCGAATTTTCTATCGGAGAGATTCGTACTTGGATTACCGGAGGATGCTTACTGTCAATCGCCATAACGGCAAAAATACTACTTGGGCAAGCTAAGGATTTTGTGGTGGATAATGATGGCTACCTTCGTTACCATGGTAGAATGTATGTTCCGAGAAGTGCCGAGTTGAGAAAGAGAATACTTGATGAAGCTCACCTTTCTCCTTATTCTATTCATCCTGGCGGTGACAAAATGTATAAAGATTTGAGACCACAGTTTTGGTGGCCTAGGATGAAGATTGAAGTAAAGGAGTATGTTTGTAACACCCGGAAATGTACCCTATTTTTCTAGTAGAAATATTTTACGAAATCTTTTCAGCAAATTTAAGTTTTAATATAGAATTTTATGTTCCGAATCGAATTTAGAATTTCCGAGTTCGTATTTGGAATTTCCGCAAGATTCCATGGGAATCCCGTCTTAAGGCGAGTTTGACTATTGGTTGACTTTTCCTTACTTATACTCATACTCCTTAACCTAATTTCCTACTCAAACTCACAAACACATTCCTTCCTCTTTAAGAAAACTCAAACCCTTGCCTCCATCCATTTTTCGGTCTTTGAATCATCGTAACTTCTTCGTTACTTGATAGAATTCACGTAAGTTCGTCTTATTCTTCTCCCCTTACCTTCCTCTATCCGTATTGATATTAAAATCATCGTCTTTCTCGCTTTTCAAACTTTTCGTCTTTCTCAAGATGAATTTTAGTCATCTTTTACGATCTATATGTAGGTGGTGACCTCCAAGATCCCGACAAAGACTACTTTCTAATTGAAGAGGAGCTTGACGATTAGTAAAGTCGCTTAAAGGTAACGGTGAAGGGTTACTCGGTATCATTTACGTGTTTTATGTGATTTCTAGGATAGAAACCATGTTTTGATTATAGTTAGTAAGCTTATGACTTGTATTATTGTTGATGGATGTTGTTTATTGAGTATTTACATGAGTATTGATGAAGTAGAATGATAGTCGATAATTATCAAAAGTCGACTTTGATGAAACAAGGCATTTTCGTGTACTGCTGACCTCAGCCGGTCGACCGGCAGCCGGTCAGACCACCGGCTGGGACAGTGGCTGTATATTGTTGGAGTTTTACGTGATTTTGAAATATGAAGTTGGGCTCAGCCGGTCGACCGGCAGCCGGTCAGACCACCGGCTGAGACCCCCCTTTCTTCCTTTGTTTTTCATATGACCCATTGGTCCCAGCCGGTTGACCGGCAGCCGGTCAGCCTGACCGGCTGGGACACACTGCATTTTCAAGTTGGTTTTCGTATTGACTTATGGCTTGAGCCGGTGGACCGGCAGCCTGTAACACCCTCAAATTTGCAGAAAGAAAAAAAATAATTTAAATAAATAAAAGATGAGAATACGTTTCTAATAGGTTCACTTTAGTGAAAATCGGTATATTTTAAAAACGGAACCTACTATTAAATATATTCATCATAATAAGGTGTCATAAATAAAAAGGTTCATAACAAAAAAAGAAATAATATTATACATAAAAAGTATCTGAAACGGGAGACATATGTCCCGTATAAATACAGAAATAAAAGAGTGTATAATAATATACAATCCTAAGAACCGAATATAGGTCCCAGGTAAATACTTCGCTCGCTAGCTCGTCAATGTACCCCAAGTATGCATCAAAAACCTGCCAACCGCATTAAATATAAACACGGAAGCCACAGTCAGTGGGGAGTAACTCCGAGTTCTCCCAGCCACGAAATGTCGAGTTTAATAAAACATGAATAACATAAAAGCAATGTATATGGAAAATACAAAACCTTAACATATACGATATGCTTATCATGTTATGAAACAAATAACTAACATATAACCTAGCATCTGAAGGCTAAGCTACTCATGCAAACTATCATGTGAATCAGTTAACAACCGGTAATCCAAACTCTATCAACCTTAGCCGGCTTGCATCTCAACTTCTAAGATTCATAGAATCATCAAACATGAAAGACCAATACGTCTAGAAACAGGCATAAGTTCTTAGCACCGTCAATAGTCGACTTCTGTAACTCGAGGCTATACCACAAGGTAGAAAACATCCTAGTCCTAGACTGATCAGACCTAGCGACAACAGCTATTCCATTCCCCGTCCCATGACATAACCGTACATGAGAATCTCTACTAGGCGACCCCCTAAGCAGAGTTGGCTAGTACTTAAGCTGGCTCCATTCCCAAAGTGGAAGCAATTAGGCAGCCATGCCCCCGGCTTGGTATCAAAAGGCCCAAGCCAGTGACACAAAAGCTATCAAGCAGTTAACATATACTCGTTAAAGGTAGTAAGGCCTATCCATGTCGTGGTCCAAGCTACTCATTTAGAATTAGAATGGTCAAGACGCCATATACTCATAATTCTCTATGGGTACTTAGTCAACACGACACATATCACACAATCCAACAGTCACGGGAAAAACTTCCTATCATGTGACTACTTGCATATAAATC
>JAIUZE010058896.1:447-25116 GCA_022085475.1 Heliosperma pusillum
AGCTTAGAAAAATCCTTGACAAATCTTCGATAATAACCAGCTAAACCAAGAAAACTTCGAATCTCTCTAATATCAGTCGGACTCTTCCAATCAACAACGGCCTCAATTTTCGAAGGATCCACCATAACACCTTCTTTTGAAATCACATGCCCAAGAAAGGACACTTTAGGTAACCAAAATTCGCACTTAGAGAACTTAGCATACCACTTCTGACGACGTAGAACACCCAAAATAATCCTCAAATGAATAGCATGCTCTTCTTCGGACTTGGAGAAAATAAGAATATCATCAATGAATACCACCACACACTTATCAAGATACTCACTAAATGTGCGGTTCATTTGATCCATAAAGATAGCAGGAGCATTCGTCAATCCAAATGGCATTACTTTGAACTCATAATGACCATACCTCGTACTAAAAGCGGTCTTTGGAATATCAACATCTCTAACCGGAATTTGATGATAACAGGATCTCAAATCAATCTTTGAAAAAGTAGAAGCACCCTTTAATTGATCAAATAAATCTTCAATTCTTGGTAAAGGATACCTATTCTTGATTGTAATCCGATTCAATTCACGATAATGAATACACAATCTCATAAAACCATCCTTTTTCTTTACAAAAAGAACGGGAGCACCCCAAGGAGAGGCACTTGGTCGAATAAAACCCTTTTCTATCATATCATCCAACTGCTTCCTAAATTCTTTCAATTCGGACGGAGCCATACGATAAGGAGCTTTGGCAATTGGACCAGAACCAGGAACAAGATCAATAGAGAATTCAACATCTCTCTCGGGAGGAATCCCGGGCAAATCTTCGGGGAATACATCAACGAATTCTCGAATAATAGGCACATCTTCAATACTTGGCAAAGAGGTATTTGAAGAAGTCACAACACACAAGAATGCTTGGTGACCTTTTCTCACCATACTTACCAATTTCATAGCGGAAATTAAAGACACACCTTTACGGGGATGAGATCCCTTATAGGTTATTATAACACCTAAAGGACTCTTTAAGAAAATCTTTTGATCACGACACTCGAACCTAGCATGATACATAGCTAGCCAATCGATACCTAATATAATATCAAACTCTCCTAGAGGAAACTTAAGGAGATTAGCAGGGAAGATAGAACCCGAAATAGATATAGGTACATTTGGATAAAGGGTAGAACAAGAGATAATATCTCCGGAAGGTAAGGATATGGGAGTATCCTCACTAGATGTAGGCTTGATAGATAATTTACTAGCATAGGTCGATGACACAAAAGACATAGAAGCCTTTGTCGCAGGTTAAGCTTGATAATTATGTAATTTCGATGGGATTGAAACGTGTACATGATGTGATATAAATTATATGTAATTTGATTTTGAATCATATTTATATAATTGCATTTATCGTTTAATATTTATTATTAATAATATTTTGATTTCCTAGTAGGTTGTTGAGACAACATTGAACCCTACTTAAGGTGAACATGATTTCATTGTATTTTGTCCCTAGTTACTTAATGAGGTGACGTCCCGGAGTGACTAGATTGTAAGTCGATTGTTGGTGGGTTCGACATCCATATGGTCATGGAAATGAGGTCATGAAAATGACTAGTCGATTACATAGGCAAAATGTAGAGACACTCTGTCGGGCAGTGACCATTTAGAGAGTCTTTTCGTCACCTGGTCGTGGTAAAGACTTCTACATTTTTCCTATGAATCGATTCTTTTGACTGGAGACTATTTGTCTGAGTCAGTACAGTTTCCGATTGGCTTAGGTTTTTGTCCTAGGTCGTGCCGTAAAACGAAGGCGGTTGGGCATCTACTGGGCCATGGTGATCTGTGATTGAACAAAGAAAGTAGGTCAATAGGTGTTGTCCACCCACGTTGGGTTTACATAATCTCAGGGCCACTCGAGGAGATATGATCGAAAATGCGTGGCCACGCTCGGACCAGATCTATGGTAGATATCCGGTCAGACAGTCGTTTTCCCGATCGAGGAAACCACTCACGATATGTTCAAGTCACTAAAATAAAAGACTCATAGCGACGGCCGATTCCGTCGCAAATACGCTTAATTCCGTCACAAAAGGGCATTTGCGACGGAATTTCCGTCACAAATACTGCGTCGCAAAAGGTACATTCTGCGACGGAAATTCCGTCGCAAATTTCAGTAGCAAAATTTTGCGACGGAATTTCCGTAGCAAACCCTATTTTTAAGTTTTTTTTTTTTGCTTTTATTTTATCATTTCGCGCAAGTATTTAACTCGCGCGTTTTTTTTAACGCATGTTTTTTCGCGTCAATTCATAAATCACATATTCAATGTAAGAAGTGAGGGAACCTATATAAACATAAGAAATGTGCTTTTTTTTTTCCGATGTGGGATGGGTTTGCGACGGAATTTCCGTCGCAAATATATTTTCCCGCGCGAGCCAAAAGTTTCGCTCTAAAAAATTTTTGCGACGGAATTTCTGTCGCAAAATGACCACTTGCGACGGAATGCAATCCGTCGCAAAAAATCCGTCGCAAAAAATCAAAAAATCTGTCGCAAAGTCCATTTTGTGACGTATTTGAATTCCGTCGCAACAAATCCAGCGCAAAATGACTTTTTTGTTGTAGTGAGTGCAAGTACGATCTGAAAGACACCTTGCATTGGGTGGGAGATTGAAACGGACAAGAGAATTGGTAGCGCACAACTTGTATCAGAAAAGTGGGAGATTGTTGGAGTAGGTGTCCTCCACAATTGTGCGTTTACTGTCGTTGGTTAACGTATATCGGTAACGCTCATCTGACTAGAGTTTGACGTTACTTTCGTTTGACGACGGTGTCCAGCTGATCCCTGTCGCTCACACCTATAGGGAGGAACCCCAATGGAAAAACTAATCATATTGTATAAAGATACATTTTAGTTAGTCCCTTATTAATATTGACTAAAGATTAGTCAAGTGAGTTTTAAATGTGATGAACGAGTTTTGAACTCGGACAAAAAATTAGCAATGTAGTAACTGACTAATAAAATATTTATCTTATTTGATATGATCAAATATAGTGAAATTTAGTTATTAAAAGTTAATTTACTAAATGCCTTGAGGTATTTATATATATTGTGAGGTAGTGGTAATTAGCTAATAAATACTACAAGGAGTTGTAATAATAGCTTAAATGGGTATCCAATGACCCATTATATATTGATATAATGGTCAAATATCACTTACAAGTTAAGTATATATTATTTAATTATTTGTAACATTTAATAGTTAAATGGTCCAATTAATAATTAATTATATGAGATAATTAAGTATTTGAATTATAAGTATCTGTGAGACAAATATCAAAAGTAAAAAATGGACCCAAAACCCATAATTTAGACCGAAAAATGCCCACTCACTATTAGGTGGAAATTAGGCAATCTTTCCACTTATAAGTGGACAATTACATCATATTCCACTAGCTTAAACTCTTATAAATACCCCAACACTATGGTCACTACACTTGATGATTTAAGAACAAAAACAAAGTCTAATATTTTAGTTTTCATGTATAATTAAATTATGGTAAACTAATTTCAATATTAGAAAGTCTAATATTTTAGTTTTCATAACTAACAGTAATCTATAGCGCTGCGTTAGGATGAGGATGGGATCACCATGTCATGTCTAGCTTCCGCTAAGCATTAGAGTCATATACATTGATTAGTTATTTTATAATACTTTAATGTTGTTGACTTTGGTTTTGGTCAGACAGTATGCCGTCTGTTTTGAGGACATGTAATTGAGTTAAACTCTTTATTAAATAAAGTATTGTTTCTTTATGGCTTGTTTTGATATGTACTACCTCTGACAACTGAGATGATAGTAGTCCCATGTGCTAGAGAGGTCTTGTAATGCTCTTTAGAATATGGGGGGTGTTACAAAGTGGTATCAGAGCGATCGATTTTGGAACCTAAAACCAATGAGCCTAATGAACTAAGAGTGTCTAATAAAATGAACCCGGGTAAGAGTCATAGGAAGCTACCGCAAGGATTCGAGAGACGTCCCGGAAGCGCACTCCTGCCCCTGTAGCTCTTACTTGGTCACCATGGGAAGTGTCGGGACGGTATGGGTATTTGATATTGGTATATATGCATGTTGAGAATATGTGAAATAGAGATGGATTTAGAATGGAGTGGAGTGATGAATTGTGTCATGTGTATCACATGTGGATGACATGGATGATGTGATGGGATGTGAAACAACATGAGATGTGGTATGATTACATGTTGCGCATGAAATATGATAGCATGATGATGAGCATAAACGAAATGTAAAGTGTTAAACGGTGTTGAATTGTAGCATGAAATATGATATTGAGCATGTATGATATGAATTATGCATGAATGGTGGTAACTTTGGCATGAGAGTATGTTTCATTATTAACAAACATGTATATGTATGCATTACGTGTGTTTAATGTGGCTACCAAGTTGTTGTTGTGGTGATATAAACTATGGAGGATGATGAGGATGAAATGTGATGAATTTGATATGAAGTGGTGATGAGACTTGAGTATGGCATGATGAACATGAGAATGTTATGTGGAATAAATGACATGTTTGAATTGATGTATTTTGAGTTAATTGATATTGATATGTGGAGATGATAAGAAAATGTAAATGGTTGTGAACTATGGTCTTATGTGTGTAGATTCCTTGTGACAACCCTCGCGAATGCGGAAATATAAAACATACAAGCATGTGAAATAATATGCGGAAATACGGTATTTTAAAAACTTTTATACATGCAAGATAGATAAAACGAAGAGTGTCAAAATATTACAAACTAAGTACGAAATACAACAAAGAGACGGGGTCTCTCAAAATGTTAGCAAAGAACAAGTGTTTAGCAAAACTAGCTAAAATCGTCTAGAGGTGAAACTTCCAGGGACAACGCCCGCTAGCTCACACCCGAACCCAAAATAATCAAAGCAAAAAGCCATCCATGCAGGCAACCTGTTCATCCATGAAAAACGTGAACGCCACAATCAGTGGGGAGTAACTCCGGGTTCTCCCAGCCATATCACATTAAACGTACATAAAAGGAAATACAAAAGTAAAATCATGCATATATAGATATACATGTGAGATACAATAAGGATAGATAGGCAATTCGATAAATAATGGTAAGAGCATATGATATACAAATCCGAATCCATCATGTTGTTCAACGACTCGGGAAAGACACTCTTAGGCAACCGAATACGCTCACTAGGGCTTGCATCTCACCGTTAGCGGTATAAGTTTGATAAGATTGAGACTCGACAAACAAACCATGCCAAGTCATGCAATGACTATGAATAAACCCATCATGTTATCATCCATTCAAGCAACCCAATACAAAGACGGTGCCCAATCATGCAATGACCATGAATAATATCATGAAATCACGCATTCAAGAACGACGACACAAGACAACATCTCTCACGGTAAATGAAACGCACTAGCACCGTGTACATGGCAAGTATGATTAACAGGCATCCACGGGATATAACATTTCCCTGAACTCATACACGATGCTACATTTCGTATATGTAGACTATTTTCCTCCTGGTAGCCCGACGATAATAATACGGTCCTAGTCTAAACCTGGCCAGGATCTCGGAATAAACGTTTTTCGATTCGACATGCGATGACGTTTCGCATCCAAGACTCGGTCTTACAATATATATGCCGAGTACCCCAAATTCGGTAGATCAATTCACGAAAGAGGCGGAAAACGAGCTCAAGCCTCATAACATGCGGTACGCTACATGCAAATAACACCACCTCGCAAGTACACAACATTTGACGGACGGGTCGATCAACGCATAGCGTTCAACTCCCAACAACGTCGTCGTATGCCCACTAACACATGCATTTAAGCAGTAGGATACCTCTCCGTTCCGACATTCCAGCCTTACGAACGGAAGGGTAGCCAAGGGAATGAGAGTACAAAGCACAAGACAAAATAGTGCTCAAACCCGCTAACGTTGGTAAAAACCGACTCCAAAGTGGGAAATACCAAAATACCGTCACACAAAACATGAGGATTTAGGGAATCATAAAAGTTTTAAATATGATTAAAATGAGTCATACATGATTACATAAGCATTTAGACAAGTTTATGGAAGCATAATGACATAAAAACATCGATAACTCTCCAAACCAAAACGTTGTTTGGCCAACCAACGAAACAGCGTCACACATGTAAC
This sequence comes from Heliosperma pusillum, assembly GCA_022085475.1. Taxonomy (NCBI): domain Eukaryota; kingdom Viridiplantae; phylum Streptophyta; class Magnoliopsida; order Caryophyllales; family Caryophyllaceae; genus Heliosperma; species Heliosperma pusillum. Next base: position 6,670 of record JAIUZE010058896.1, read on the forward strand.
CAAGGTCTAACTAGAGTTCTAAAAAATTTGAAAATGCATAAAATTCCAATTGGAGGTGATAGGCTATCTCTTACGTTCCAACGAGAGGCACGACGCCCCAAACAAGCCAGTAACGGAAGAGATATGGATATTTTACGGAAAGGGGGTCAGGGCAGGAAAATTTCTGTTGGCAGCGGTGACGCAGCCTGCGTCACCACGCGCAGCCTGCGTCCTACGACGCAGCCTGCGTCCCCCAACGCAGCCTGCGTCCCACACGGGATTCAGGGACGATCAATTTCCAACAAGTTACCAACAACAAAATCCTCATTTATCATCACAAACCATCAATTCTCATATCAATTAACCACTAACAACAACCAACAACAACAACACAAGTCCTAAGCATACTAACCATAATCTAAATACGATTACTAGCCTAGAAAACACATAAAACACGTAAATGATATCGAGTAACCCTTCACCGTTACCTTTAAGCGTCTTCACTACTCGTCAAGCTCCTGTTCAATTAGAAAGTAGACTTTATCGGGATCTTGGAGGTCACCACCTACATATAGATCATAAAAGATGAATAAAATTCATCTTGAGAAAGACGGAAAGTTTGAAAAGCGAGAAAGACGGTAATTTTATTATCAATACGGATAGAGGAAGGTAAGAGGGGAAGAATGAGACGAACTTACGTGAATTTAAGCAAAGAACGAATGAGCTATGAGAATTCTAAGATTGAAACAAGGAGGGAGGCAAGGGTTTGGTTTCTTAAGGATGAAGAAATGTTTGTGTTTGTGTGAATGAAGAAATAGGTTAAGGGGAGTATGAGTTGTGTAAGAAAAAGTCAACAAAAAGTCAAACTCGCCTTAAGACGGGATTCTCATGGAATCTCGCGGAAATTCCAAATACGAACTCGGAAATTCTAAATTCGACTCGGAATAATAAATTCTAAATTAAAACTTAAATTCACTGAAAAGTATCCGTAAAATATTTTCATTATAAAAATAGGGTACATTTTCGGGTGTTACATTCCTGTATCCGTCGATAAAAGCATTTATAGAAATCCGGCAAAACACCTGATGATGATAGGACAATGTATATTTCATATTTGCCCTTCTCATTATTTGTGTTCGTTTTACGATGTAAAATGGGTGCCGTCGACGATTTATATTTTAAATGAAATTTAAAATAGATTTCCGTCTAAAAAAGATTCATTTTTTAATTCATTTCAAAACCGAGTCTTGCTTTGAAAATAAAATAATCATTTATTTTAACCCGACTTGAAAAGTTGTCTTTGAACTATTTGGATTTTCCTTCTCATTTTGTTTTAAAACGATGTTTATAAACTCAGTTTTGCGACGGTCTTTTATGTTGGTTTTTAAGTCAATTTGAGCACGATTTGCGATCCGATTTCGACCCAATCTTTCCTCGTTCTAGCCGACTCATCAAATACCACTACAGACCATTCCCACGCCTTGGAGTTTGAGCTAAAAAAGCCCAAAAGCGAGACCTGAAACAGCCTTTTCTTCCCCTTCGTGCGGTTCGAACCAACGTCCAAGATCAAGGCTAAACCCGAGTCAGATAACCTACTTATTAACCCTAACCCATCTACCCATCTACCTACCCATATTAGGTACGTTACCCATCAAGAAAAAAACCTAATAAACCCTAGAACCCCTCGAATCAGCAGCAGCAATTCACACTCCAAAAACAGCTACCATTCACCCCAAACCCTATTCTAACCCCTTCAAACTCTCTACATAAACCCATCACCACCTTCATTAAACAGGCTACAGCACTTAAATACAACCTATACACAAGAAACACTCGAAATACCTAGAAAAAAAACCCTAAAAACTCACGCAAAACAGAGCATCCCATTTGTTTTCGTGTTCAAGCCGTGACTTCAAAGCCGTTTTTCTCCCAACTCCGATTATCATTTGAGACGAGTGATACCAGTATTGATAACTAATATGAGTCTTGTTTTTAAAAAATCTTTCGGATCAAGAAAAGGTCAAGGAACAAAGATTTTAAAGGTGTTTCAAAAACGTTGCGCAAGTCTGCCATTTACAAAAAACGAGTTTCCTTGCAATTTCGTCGACGACGGGCCCTCGGTTATTACTTACCATCGATTATGACTCAAGACAAGTGGTCAACGATATATGTAATTTGAGGGTGAAAACACACCTCCTTTCTTTTTTTAACTTCGGTCTTTGTTTATTATATCCATCGTTTATTATTATTTATCGTAAATGTTTGTTTGTTTGTCATTAACTCATCGTCTTTGTATTTAATCCATTGAATCGTGTATTATATTCCATGCTACTGTTTTAACCAACCAAATTCATTAGTATATGGTATGTTGTCGTTCTAATTAGCGTAGTTCGTCAATATAGGTTATATCGATATTGTTAACCTTTGTTGCTTTGTTTTGTATCAAATAGATTTAACTTTGAATATGTTAATCAAGTATCTCTCTGCATGTGTCGTTTTGAGCCTATTCCATAGTCACTCGACCGAGTACAGTGTTACTCGATCGAGTGACCCTGAGACAGAATGTCTTTTGTCTTTGCTTTTAACTTTGAGACGCTCACATGTCGAGTCTTGTCATGTCTTGATCTAACTCATGTTTTATATATTCTGTTTTGCTAACCTCTAACGTGCGTTCGTCTTTCTTATGCTATGAGTAAGGCACTCTCTCCCTTTCTGCTTTGTTTGTTTACTATAATAGTTAATGATCTCATATGATTTAAAATAACTTTGACGAAGTTTAAAGTTGCATTAAACGACTAGAATGAAATTCATATGTTAGGTTTAAATCGCATGGTTGCATTCAACATTACTCGTTCCAAATAACCAATCATTTGTTTAGTAGAGACCGTTTAATTATGGGCGGGGTTGGGTACTTTTTAATGAAGATAAAATTGTCTTCCTAACATGTAACCTCACACGAATCTTTTGTCTCTAAATTGGTTTTCTAAGTTCCATAAAAATTTAGTGGCAACGCCTTTCAAATGCTAAGGTTTGAAATGTGTTTTTCAAATACTTTTAAATCTCGCGTTTTTTCTTGTGGAAGCGATTTTCCGTATCCATAATTTGGCGACTCCGTTGGGGACCGTGAAGCTTGAAAAGCAAATGAATGGCTATTAGGTTACTTGTCATGTTTGTTTTATTTAATCATGCATAAACCTAGGGTTGAGCAAAACCAGTTATCCGCTCCGGTTTGTAAAACCGGAGCGGTTAACCGGTTTTAAAAATCATTTTTTTTCAAAACCAGATCCGAACTGGATTTTTTCGGTTAACCGGTTTTTAAAAAAATTTAAAACCGAAACCGAAAACCGGTTTATCCGCACCGGTTTTCATAACCGGCTTTTCATCTCTTTTTGGTAATAACCGTATTTAAGTTCAACTTCTTTATTGATTTGTTGACTTACTATTTTACAAATTTATGGAAACTTGAAAAATGAAATGGGAATGTGAGTTTTTTGTTGTTTGGACCGACTGTTTGCTTGGAAAACTGAGTTTTTTTTTTTTCTAAAAAAAATAAACCGGTTAATAAACCGGTACCCGCTTTGAAATTTCTATGAACCGAATCCGCTCCGGTTTTTCATAAAAAAATCTGGTTCGGTTAACTGAACCGAGAAAAACCCGAAAATCCGGAGTCCATTTTTCGGTTTTCGGTTCGGTTTCGGTTAAAAAATTCGGTTCGGACTTTTTTGCTCAGCCCTACATAAACCCATTTGAGACTTTAGGATTGGACCATTTTCTCCTTGGGGTTTCGCCCCACGATAGGAAAATGAAGTCCACTGTGTCTAGCCCATACATTGCATCCCTAACAAGCGAATCACTACATGCTATTTGGATCCCGTGTCTCTTTTTTCGAAAATCGCGTTTCAAACCGTCCCATTTTCGAAATTTCAAGTCAAAGTTATCAAACCCATTTCTCTCGATTCAACCCTTTTGAAAAAAGATCCATTTCTAGCTGAAATGCTACCCATTTAGGATTAGAAAAATCCAAATTGTTTTCAAATTCGACCCATTTGAAAAAATAGCCTTTTTCTAGGTGAAATGCTGCCCAATTATGGTTAGAAGAAAATCCGAACCAATTCTTCAAAATCACCTCTTTTGACAAAAGAACCATTTCCAAGCCGAAAAGCAGCCGGAATTGAATTAGAACTTTTCCTCAAACGAAAATCAAAGCAGTTTAAGCAGACATGCTGCCCGTTTTAATTTCAAATTGAATCGAATAATGAATCAAACCTAACCCAAACCCAGAATCGAGTTTGAGTAAGTTAGGTCGAGTCAATCTAGTCGTGTCTCGTTTATACATCCCCATACATGCCATTTGGATCACCCGAGCCGATCTTTGGGTCCGAGTCGTGAATGTCAACTATTTGGTCTAAGTCGGTCCTCCTAAAACGTCCTAAGTAGATCACATGGATGTTTATCAAGAGGCCAAAAGCCATGTTTGGTTCAAGCATGGGTTAGTTGTGGGAAATATCGGTATACATCCCTTTAGAAATTTCGGATTATAATGAAATTATAACTATATGAATTTCTAGTCATAAATGAAATTGCATAATATAAACAAAAGATTAAGAAATAACCTTCGGTCCTAGATAAAGGCCTAAGAGCAAATACCAAAGTAGGTATTCTCCTAATCGTTACACCCAAGATGGTTCAAGAAATGCCTTCGTCGTGCTAGAACGAATACCCAAAATTACTTCTAATTTTGTGTGTATATTGATGTTGAATATGAAGATGAATAAGAGAGATCAAAATCCGAATTTTTCTTCTCCTCTTTTCTTTGTGTGTGCCGTGAGATGTGTAGTAGTGATTAGGGTTTTATTTCTCTTTTGTTTCCTTCTTGTAGCCGTAACAACCAAGTGCCAAAAGAAAAACCTAGTTTCCTTATTTCACTCAACCTCTATTAGGCAGTTAGCATATCATTTATTATGTACATAATATAATATGTATTAATTATTACTAGTAATGGACCGTTACATAAACCGAGTAATGCCGGACCAATACACTATAATAATATCGTGTAATACATATCTGCCAACTTAAATATAACAGTATATATTTAGTTTAGACCAACATTATATACATTGATTAAATATAACATTTTATATTCAATTACGAGCTAACATTATTTAATCGTTATTAAATAATCGTATCATCATCACATTGACTAACCTTTTAGTCAAATACATCTACTAACCTTTTAGTCATTTAATAAGGCATCAATATGATTATTTTCTCAAATAATCACATCTCTCAAACACATCCTTTAGGTGTGACTTTTAGGGATCAGTTGATCACCGCCATCTGTATGACAATAACGTCAAACTTATCTAGCAAGCCAACCGTTATCGATAAACGTTAATCAACTGATTATAATACAAAGTATACCCTGTGAACCTTAGCTGTTATCACACTAACTGTGGAGGACACTAGCTCCAACATTAGTCACACCGAGTTAAGCTAGTGTCATGTTGTAACAATGTCTAGGTTTGAAAAACTAGTCATAGTCGTGTTTCACCCCAAATGAGTGGGCCAGATTACTCGCTCTCTGGGTTCGAGTCCAATGTCGAGTCTCGAAGAGTCTGATGTTTCTTTTGTGAGAGAGTCCTATTTGTGCAAGGGGTCTTGATTCGGTAACTTATTTTGCTCGGGGTTTTATTGTAGAAAGGCCTCCACAAACCCGTCAGAAAGCAACGAAAGCTGCAGTCAAAAAGCACACAACGAGTCTCGATTAGGTGCTCGAAAGGTTGGCTAGTCTCGGGGCTAAGATGGGTGGTGAAGCTCCACCTCCTCCTCCACCTAAAACTGGGTTCGATAAAAGGTTCAAGTTGGTTGAAGATCACCTCAAGCTGTCTCGGGGTGAAAACATACACTATGAAAATGCTCAGGGCATACTCGAATTCAGGATAAGTTGCCCACCAACTTTATCTTGACCGATATCCCTAAATGCAAAGGCACTGAAGACCCACTTTAGCATATCGTTTCTTATAAGGAGTACCTTGCGCTGAAAGGGGTACCTGAAGAAATGTTATCTTACATTTTTGCCAAGTCGCTCGAAGAACATCTGAAGGCGTGGTTCTATGGACTAGATCTACTGAATTTTTCGGCTTACGAAGACATTGCGGTGGAATTCTGTAAGCATTTTGCTGATAATGCTGAGATCCAAACCACTATGAGAACTCTCAAAGTGATGACTCAAAAGGAAAGAGAGGGATTTACTGAATTCCTCACTCGATGGCGCGCTAAAAGCTTTAAGCTAGAAAAAAGACTCGAAGAGACGGAAATGGTGGATAAGTTCGTCAAGGATCTACGACCCGTCTACAAGGATGCTATCAAATATCAGAATTTTGGCTCGTTTAAAAAACTTATTCGAGCCGGGAGGAAAATTGAAGATGATGTCCGGATCGCTGAGGACGAAAAGCCTAAAGGGTATCAAGGTGCCTCGTCCTCCAAAGCAAAGACACCCTCTTCTAGTAATCATATCCAAGCTATTAGCCTTCTAGGAGGAACTCGTAAAGGGCCACAACGACAAAAGCTTAGGGTGTTCACTGACATCGGAGTACCTACACGTTTGCACTCCACAGGCTCTCGACACAGGGGAAGTTGAATCCTATCAATCTTACCCCAGACCCACCTGTCGAACGACAAGGAAAGTGGTACAAGATGAACGCTTATTGTGCTTATCACCGAGGAAAAGGGCATGACACAGAGGATTGTTTTCGCCCTAAGGACGAGATCCAAGATAGGATCAAGAATGGAACAATTCCAATCCCGACGGTTAAACCCAACAACGTGAACAACCCATTCGGTAATAACACAAATGCCATATTTGTCGAAGACAACATGGATGTATCTCACCTAATCTAGCCTATTTTCCGTCTCACTGGATTCTACGTCGGGACGGTCTACGTAAGCAGTTCTAAATATCTCCCAGGAGCCAAGAACAAAGTTCAAATCAAATATTTTGCTATCGACTGCACACCGTACATTCTCCGAAGTGGGAATGAAATTAATGGGACTTGGGATGACGATGAAGAAGACATCTATCTCGCCGAAGGTGTGATCGTTCCTTTAACTCGAGAGGAAATATCGAGAATGAGAAGAGACTCCCGCGAGCCTATCCATTTGGCTCGCTCGGCGCACCCTCTCCTTAACGAAAGGATAATTCGTCCTTCTATTTTTGGGAACGTTCTAAGTGCTACACCACCCAAAGAGACCACCATAGTCAAAGCACTTGGTGAAGGATCGACCTCAAAGGCTTCGCTCATCAAGTAGCTACAAAAGACTAAGGCAGATGTCTCTATCTTGGAACTTATGCTGAGTTCATTAGAATATCGACAAGCTCTACTACAAGCACTAAAGAACATGGCGGTGTCACCTTGTGGGAATATATCCGTATATGTGATGGAGGCTACAGTGAGAATAGCAATTAGGTTAGAATTTTCTTATCTCCTATATCCTTTCTCACGGCTTCTATAGGTCTTTTATGAGGATATTTGTCTCCTCAAAACAACTACTCATGGACCGAAAATTCCAGATTGAATCTGGACTGTTTCCCGGCTAAATTCGCTTTAATATATAATGTGTATTATTATTATAAATGTCATTTAATATGACAATCGTATAATATATACGTTAATTATAATTATCCGTATAATTATAATTTGCTAATATAACATTTTATATTCAATTACGAATTAACCTTTTAATTCGCATAAGCTTACATTATATATATGCTAATTAAATACAACAGTTTATATTTAATTACGAATTACTTTTAATTTGTCTCAGCTCATATTATTTAATCGTTATTAAATAATCGTCTCATCATCACATTGACTAACCTTTTAGTCAAATACACTGACTAACCTTTTAGTCATATAATAGGGCATCAATATGATTATTTTCTCAAATAATCATATCTCTCAAACACATCCTATAGGTGTGACTTTTAGGGACCAGTTGATCACCGCCATCTGTATGACAATAACGTCAAACTTATCTAGCAAGCCAACCGTTATCGATAAACATTAATCAACTGATTATAATACAAAGTATACCCTGTGAACCTACAGAGATTTATTTATGTTATTGCACTAACTGTGGAGGACACTGGCTCCAACACACCTAACACCTCTCCGGATGATATGATTTCATTCATTTCCCAAAATCGGCCACGGCTCACTAATGCCGTGACATTTTCTAATGAAGACTTGCCCTTCTTTGGGCCCCAACATTGCCTGGCTATGTACATCACGACAGAATACCATCACAAACGACTCCCAATGACTCTTGTCGACGATGGGTTTGCGGTCCACGTCCTCCCATTAAGGACGGCCGTCATTCTAGGTCTCGAGAAGAACGATTTCATACCCACCACGCAAACGGTACTAGAATTCGATGGCACTGTGCGTCGAGTGACTGGACTCGTCACTTTAAGTGTAAGTGTGGGAAAAATTGAAAAGCGAATCATTTTCCAAGTGATAGTTGCATCTTTTAACTTGTTGCTCGGTAGGCCTTGGATTCATGCTATAAAGGTTGTATCTTCAACCCTACATCGGATGATCAAGATCCCACCCCAAGGCGAGGTGATAACTATCGACGCTACTTCAATGGTAGTGACGTGAGGGTACAAAACCTCAAAAGTTCAAATCGATACCACAGTTGAACCTTATGGATTCGAGGTCGTGAATGCGATCAAATCCGGATGCGAAATGACAAACATGGACTTGTACACTGAAAGCCATAGATACCTGAAAAACGGTTCTCAAAACCGAAACGTATTTTGGTCTCTCCTTGTACCCTGAAAGGAAGAATATCCTTGAAATGTAGCCACCCCTCCCCATAGGAACTAGATTCGGGCTAGGGTACGAGCCAACTGGCGAAGACCTCTCAGAGAAAAAGATCTTGAGCGAAGTTCGAGACATTAACATAAACCCATACTTGCTAAATCTAAATGTCCAGTTCATAAATGCTAGTGAAGACATGTCGTGTTTGGATTTCCCTGAACCAATCTTCGACTCAAAGGCCAACAAATGGGTCCCTGGAATCGTGATAGTCCAAGAGTGCAATAACATTCTTGACAATGTCATGACTATAGCCACGATAAAGAAGGAGACCACCCCAATCGAAGATGGGAAAGCTATGGGTCTCCTCTTCAGAGAAGAAAAGAAACCAAGGGTGTCAAACGAAGATTTGATAACCACGATCATGAGAAGTGACCGTTTCAATTGATCTACCCTCATCACGGATGTAGATCCTGAGAGGACTACATCTGGATGGAGGAAAACAACCAAATGGACTGACAAGAAGGGACTACTCTTCAAGATGACTACAAGGGAATGAGAACTATTCAAGCCAGCAGATGATTCTGGATCTGGGGCTTAGTCTGAGTCCGAATCTGATGTGAGTCTTAGTGCTAGGTCTAGGGCAATAGGTGTCAAAGATACCCCTTCCCCAGTCTATCCTTTTCCCATATCTCCTACTGGTATTCCGGAGCCTGTCCCGAATACCACTTCTATTCTGCCGCTGACCTCTGATCAGTTGGCCCAAATTTTAGCGCATTTCGCGTAGGGTCAAATTAATAATAAGATGAACCAGTTTGCTTACAACTTGTCTTATTTACTTTGCAATTCAATTTTTGAAAACGATTGTTATATTAATGACATTGAGAATGAGGTCGAAGACGAACAGATAGAAGAAGGAGACGAGGAGGAGTTTAAAACACCTCCTCCCCAATTAGTAAAAGGGTTGGAAGAATACGACACAAGAAGTTCGACCATCGAATATACTGAAACCATCAATGTGGAACTGTTAGGTTCATATACCTACACTTAAGACATTTCTTAAGTAATACTAATTAACTCTTTAATTAGTTTAAGATCTATTTACATGCATACTATTTAAATTAAAATAGAGAAAGAAAATGTTCCTCACATTGAGTATTATTCGAATATGGGCACAAGTACAAGACACCTTCTTGTACTTGTTCTTAAGCTAGATGATTTAGGATGAACTTCCTTAAGCCTCAAGTGTAGAGACACTCCTCTAAGTTGCACCTAGACTATCCCAAATCTCCTCTTGTATTATTTACTAGATAATATGAGAGGAACCCTTAAACAAAATAACTAATACAACCATTACTACACTTAGTAATGTTGTAAACTATTAGTAATATATGAACTTGATTACAAGAGAAACTTCTTAAGTCTTCTAGTGAGAGATACAAAAATAAAATGTTGTATTTTTGTGTTAGATTACAAGTAAGTAATAAGAAGAGAAAAATCTCCTTATTAGCACTCCAAAATCTGGTCACCAAGGTCATGGGGAAGGGTGAGCATGCTTGTTATTTGTCGTAACAATGTAGTAGAGTAGGATCTAGGTTAGGCATGTAATCATGTTGTTTAATTCTTAATTAGAACAACAATTACTACCTAAACACCTACCCTATAACCCCAAAACGGGTGCACCATATTACAAGGGTGTCCATTTTATATTTTGTAATTTGTCATATGTCATATGTGTGACATTGATATTTGACATGGTATCTTATAATATAAATATGTATTTAACTAGTTTAAATACAATTTCATGTCTAATAAATTAAACTTAAAATTTTAAGTAATAATTTTATAATCACATATATATATAATGTGTCATCTCATATTTGGTTAATATGATCTACAACTAATTGTAATCATAATCAACCAATCATGCTTATCTCAAATGTTTCATAAACATTAAGCATTCTAATATAACAATTATATTTATTGAATCTTATTTAATGATATTATAATAAGATATATTTCACAGTTGTAAACTTGCTCTGTTTAAGGGATTAATTAATCTGTATCAATATACAATTAATTAACTTTCTTGATTACGGAATCGTCCTTTCGGTGTGACCTCAAGGGATCAACTGATCACCACCGTCATACGACACTAATGTCAAACTCTAGTAAGCCAATCATTACCGATTATTGTGGATCAGTTGACTATAATATTAATCTTCCCTTCGTATTCTTGTTAATGAGATTTAATTAAGTGATCGCACTATTGTTGAGGACACTTACTCCAACAATCTCCCACTTGATCGAAACAAGTGTGCGTCACCAATTCTCTTGTCCTATTACAATCTCCCACTCACTGCAAGGTGTCTTGCAGGTCGTACTTGCATGTGATCATATCTAGAGTGGTTTCCTTGATCTGGTGAGTAACTGTCTGATCGTAATTATCTACCATAGATACCTTCCGAGCGTGGCCACGCATTTCCAGCTTACTACTCCTCGAGTGGCCTTGAGATATTTGTTAACCCTGACAAGGGGTTGGACAATTCTTATCGCACTATTCCCTTCGTACACTCACAGTTCTTTATGACCCAATAATTGCCCATTCACCCCTTTTTACAGAATGGCTTGGGGCAAAAATCAAAGTCAATCAGAAAACTATGCCGACTTGGGCGAATAGTCTCTAGTCTAAAGAATTGACTCAAAAAGAATGCTATAGTAGCTCTCGCCACGACCATGCTTTATGAATTGCCAGAACTCTATAAGCGGTCAATGCCCGACAGAGTATCCCATACAGTCTGTCCATGTGATCGACTAGTCATCTCATAAGACTCTATGGCATTTGAACTTGCCATCAATCGCATCACACTCCAGTCACTTTGAGATGTCACCTCTTGTAAGCAAGTAGGGGCCAAGGCTATGTTAATCCAGTTCACTTTAATAGGGTTCAAAGTTGTCACTACAACCTATTTGGATATAACAAAGAACAATAATGAGTTTTAGAAACTCAAACGATAAATGTGATTATCACATATGAACAATCAACACAACGTTATTGCTTCATATCTTATAATCTTAAGTATACAAGTTCCATGACACTTCATGGTCATCTTGTCTAAATGCAATGAAAGCTTGGATGGTGGATATACTATTTATCCATTTGTTCCAACTTTATGAATTGCTCATTTTCTTTCCAATCATCGTTATTCCCAATAACATGAAGTTATTTAAGTACATCACTAGATCTCTATCTAGTGTTGGGCTCTTTAATCTTGAAAGATGCTCCCACTCGTTATCATGATAACCACGTGATGGGTATCTTGGTGGAAGGGTCTACTTATTAGATCCTTGTAATCCACCTCATCCTCATCTTCATGTACTAAGACTCTATTTGTAGAATTTTAATGATTGACACTTCAATCATCCCTTTTATTTATTCGCTTTTAATATAACAAAATTTAGCCTTGGATTTTGTTAGATCCTTTACAGGTTTGGAAACTTGGGTTCGTGTGACACTTAACACGTAACTAAGTTATTATTACCAAACACAAGAATAAACTCATAGTTTTCCTCGAGAATCTCATGAACATTCTTGAATGCTATCCAATGACTCTCGTGTGGATTACTTGTTATCAACTTGTCATGCTCCAAGCATACAACTTATCGAGGTATGTGCATATCTTGGCATATATGATTGGCCTAATGGCGGAAACATTAGCAATCATGTGTATCCTCTCTCATCTATCACCATAGATTTTGGAAACCTACTCCAAGCCTTTCATCTAGAAATGATTTCCCAAACACTCCTCCACGGAAGGCAATGCCAGTACATCATTCCCAATGACCAATATGTCTCCTACATACGAGACATGGGAGATATTCTTGCCTTAGATACAATATGATTCTTCCAAGTCTTTCATCTTGAAATGATTCCCTAAACACTCCTCCACGGAAGGCAATGTTAGTACATCATTCCTAATGATTGATATCTCTCTTACATAGAAGACATGGAAAATATAGTACTCCCGCTAATCATCATGTCCATACATGATAACTCAGCTCCCACTAACCTTCATGTCCACACATGATAGATCTAGCTCCCACTTAACTTCATGCATAAACATGGCTCTTCGACAATTCGAGGAAACCATTCCCTCATGTTATGCAATGATTATTACAACCTCTCAAATGCTCTCTTAGGATTACACATTGATCTCCTAAGTTTTGTATGACAACTTGTCCACTTCTAAATGTCCATTTAGAAAGGAAACTTTAAACAACTCTTTGTCACTTTGTCATACATATACTTTCAACAAAGTGTAGATGCAATAATCTTGGATCTCAACGATGGTTATATTTTAACTTGTATATAATACTTTACAATAATGTTTTATTCATCCTAGGGAGGTCCAAACCTCCCCAGTAATTTTATATGTATAGTATCCATCTTGTATTTTTAAGGCTCTAATGCAACAAATTCAAATTGGAAATTATAACCGCCAATCTATAGATCATAATTATTACTTTCAAAAAGTAGATATTTTCACTATAAGCTTTCACTATAAGATTCCGACCTTTGATAACTTAAGAACATTTTCTCTTGTCTTTGTTTGTGTCATATTTTCTCCCACTCTATCGTTTAGTAAATACGCTTATTTATGTGAAGGATAGCACCATGAGCCACAAACAGTTTGTTTCTTTAGGTGTAAATAAGAAAAATCTTGTAAGGAGAGCTTCATGAGCTCTATTCCTTAGTCACAAACAGCTTTGTTCAACATGTATAAGTGGGGTATGATGCTCGTATTAACTCTTATTAACCTTGAGCGATCTATAGTAGACTTATTTGTTTAGACTTTAGTATTCTAGCTTCTCTATAGACTCACTCCATTTAAGCAAAATACTTGGACTCTTATCCATGTCTTGAACAAATTTAGGATTCTTAACCCTTCCATAGCTAGTATGGAGTCTAATTGGTGTATGAAAGATCTAATTTTAGGGCTTATGTGGATCGTAAATCCCCAAATGTGAGTTCATTAACTCGATTTGACTTTGCAATTGATTTTTCTTATTTCAAATAAATTGTGATACTTAGTCATAAGTCCATAAGTGAGAATCCAATTCATAACTTAGGTAATTATAATGATCCAATCATTATATTTTCTCATATGATCAATTTGTCACAGTACTTTATGTTTAAGATATTAACTTTGTATAATCGAAGGTTTAGAACATAAATTCCACAAACATAATGATTTCGGTTGAAAACCAAGCTATCATTATATAGTACAACAATTGTCCTTTAAATAATGGAAATAATAACCAGTTTCCAAGTCTAACACGGAAATCAAAAGTCCCAAAACGACATTCAAAATAACTAGAAAGACAAATAACAAGAATGCCAAGCTAATCCTTAGGTCTCCTCTATGTGGTGGCTACCTTAGCTCCCTCATCTTGGAGATTCCCTAAAGCTTGCTTTGCCTTGTCTTTCTTCTCATGCCCTTAATCTGATTAGAGGATGAGAACTACAACTTGTATCAAAATACCAAAGTTGAGATTAATATCAATTACATAAACATCCGGGAGAACTATTATCTACTGGAAGAACTCATCCAGTCTTAATATTTCCCAAATATCTGGGGCAAATACGTTTCCAATAACCTATACCATTACAATAATGGCACTTGTCGTTGGAGGTGACACCCTTCTTAGACTTAGAATAACTATTCCCAATAGCTTTCTTTGTCCTTAGAAGGTGTGGGCTTTTTTCCTTTGTGTCCACTCTTCTTGAACTTCCATTTGCTTTTGTCATTTGATGGTCAAAACATCTTTGCTAGTGCTAGCATGGTAGCCCATATCACGCTCGGTTTGCACAACCAATTTGTGCAACTCATGTAGAGTCGTGGTGACGTTTTGCATGTTGAAGTTCACCCTAAAATTAACAAACCCTTTGATACGGTTTTTGGAGTGGAGTACACAGTCAATCACAAGTTTCTCGGGTATCATTATTCCTTGCTTCTTAAGTATCTCAACATGCTCAATCATTTGAGTATGTAGGAGCAAACATATTGACCATCCTTCATTTTTAAGGTCGAAAAATTAAGAAGCGACTTCATTTTGAATGATCCTAAGAGCTCGTGAAAACACGGTCACGAGTTTAGTGTAGATCTCATACGTCGAATTCATCTTTATGACATTCGTTTGAAGCTCGGCATCTATATAAAAGATCAATACATTCTTGATCGTGGCCGATTATATTTGGTAGGTCTCATAGGCCTTATTTACGGCGTTAGTTGACCTTGTATTTAGGAGCGTTGGGAGAAGCCTTGGTGAGGTAACGAAGCTTACCATCACCTTTGGTGGCAAGGCAAAGTTGCCCATTCCAATTCGCGAAATTAGAATAATTCTTTTCGAATTTGCATTGATCCATAAAGGATCTAAGCCATGATACGGTGGTGAGTGGTGGTGCGGAGGTCGAACCTCGTTATCGTTTGCCGATATTGCGAATAAATAACTTTGACTACAAAATAGAAAATGAAAGAAACATCAACATTTATCGTTTTAAAATACTTGTAAACATTTTAAACAAGTTTAGCATTTATATAATGACCTTTATCCAATTACATAAATGATTCCAAGACCCAAATCCTATATTAACTCGTGTTCATGTGAGCCACGGACTCCATGACCTTTATTAATATTACTTGGTGGGTTAACTCTGTAACCGATTCTACAATTAGAATTCTTGGTCGATGAAATACTTTATCGTTATCTTTAGTCTGGAACACATGGGACACGGACCCTAATCTTTCCGTTGAGTTCAACAAAATATCGATGCAATAACGATTTATTGCCCCACTTACCCAACGTAATAAGTTTAGCACCTCGGTGAGCCGAACCTACTTCCTTACGAAATTGGGATTCATGGGTTCTACTATTTGTTAAGGCTAAGTCTCAATTATTAAAATAGAGGTCAAGTCAATTTATATTATCTATCTCCTTTTAAGTGAACAAAATAGGTGAACTACGGATAATTGTAATTGACGCGGTCGATTAACTCGATAAAATGCATGTGTTGTTTATATGGCGATTGGGCATGCATGTAACATATTAACAAAATGCAAGCATAAAATAAATTCCTAGTATGGACTTCCTACAATAATAGAAAATCAAATTAACTATTACAAATTCGGAAACCAACTCCGTGGTCCCTTGAACTTCATTGGCACGCCTCCCAAGGACATCGTCTTCATTTTGGAACGCCTTTCCAAATGGCACCGTCTTTAGGAAACTCCGGGATTACAAATGATATAATAAAATTACAAGGCTATTCTATTATAAATTTTTAAAATAAAATGAAATTATACAATTACAGTGATACAAGTTCACATTAATTTACAACCGGATCAATATTCCCATACATTTTGGGTAATATCGATTAAAAACTAAGGCCATACTAAGACAAATTACATAATTCCAAAAATTACATAAATCAAAATGACATTCATTCATTCAAAAGGCAGCATAATTATATGTAAACTCATGCAATCAATGTGCCAAATCGCCCTAATAACCTTATATCGTATATAAACCCGGTTTTATGGAAATGCGTGATAATAACCAATTAAAATCACAATTCAATACTTAAATCAAATTTAAGTCCAAGTTAATTACCCTAACTATTTAAGAACTCAAAAATTAGTCTCCACTAATTATTTGACGATAATTCAACTCGGTTTTGCATTATTGCTCGGTTTTGACCCTTTTTAACATAACTTTTATGTAATAATTTCAAATTAAATTACAATAATTCATAAAATTGAAAAATAGAATTTTGAATATTCTGGAACATTTCCTGGAACATCTTTATCTCAAAATTTAGGTCAAAACTTTTTGAATCATTTTAGAGAAAAATATAGTTGCTATTAATCGATTTTATCAAATAAAATACTAAAACAACACGAAAATTAATCTAATTAATTTTCAACTTATACATATGATATGTAAAATATTTATGCAATATATGATAATTTTGTCATGCGAAAAGTTCAATTTAGCTATTTATGCCAAAATAATCACTATTTATGCCTTTTTAACTATTAAAAATCATAAATCATGCAAAAAAAATCATATTTATCTCAAATGTTACATACAGTAGGTAAAATATGCATGTGATATCATACAAAAATTCCATGGCCAGATTCGAACGTTAACTATTTTTAGTCATAAAATGTTCATTTTACTCATTAAAATGGATTTATTTAACTAAAATCATTAAATAAAGCAATAATCTTCCATAAATCATCAAAATGACCAAAAACAATTTTAGGACCAGAAGGTATTTCATGCTCAAAATTTCGTGACTTTATCATATAAATCACAAATATTCTAGTTTTGTTTTGTTACTATAACTCGTAAAAACTTCATAAAACCGATTGCATGCAACATCCTATGCTCTGATACCAATTTTTAGGTTCATATACCTACACTTAAGACATTTTTTAAGTAATACTAATTAACTCTTTAATTAGTTTTAAGATCTAGTTACATGCATACTATTTAAATTAAAATAGAGAAAGAAAATGTTCCTCACATTGAGTATTATCCAAATATGGGCACAAGTACAAGACACCTTCTTGTACTTGTTCTTGAGCTAGATGATTTAGGATGAACTTCCTTAAGCCTCAAGTGTAGAGACACTCCTCTAAGTTGCACCTAGACTATCCCAAATCTCCTCTTGTATTATTTACTAGATAATATGAGAGGAACCCTTAAACAATATAACTAATATAACCATTACTACACTAAGTAATGTTGTAAACTATTAGTAATATATGAACTTGATTACAAGAGAAACTTCTTAAGTTTTCTAGTGAGAGATACTGACAACACCAATTTATGTCATGTCTAGTAGTATTTTTTAGAGTCTTTCGTTTTACTTTTTACGGGTCATTAGCTTTGTTTTATGTTAATTTTAGTTTTTGTAATAATGTTGGTATTTAGTATTTTAAGTCAATTTTGAGAGTCAAAAACCCAAAAGTCAATGAAAGTCAAACCCGAAACCCGAGACTCAAAAACCCGGAAATTGGAGTGGGCTAGCAATGAATCACCAAAGCATGAAGACCAAACCCAATGGGTCAATGGAAGTCAAGGCGGGGCCAAAAGTCCGTGGGTCAACGAAAGTCAAGAAGGAAAAGCGAAGGGAAATTGGGCAGTACACGACGCAGCCTGCGTCATCTCGACGCAGCCTGCGTTGTAGGACGCAGCCTGCGTCCTTTCTCAGCACGGGATTTCTTCATTTCTCCGTCTTGTCTTTTGGAAGCCCACCTTTCAAGGCCCCTAGGTTTGCGGACCAAGGGTATATAATAAGAAAACTGAAGAGAGAGAGGGTGTGACACCCTCAAATTTGCGGAAAGAAAAAAAATAATTTAAATAAATAAACAACGGTGTCATAAATAAAAAGGTTCATAACAAAAGGAGAATAATATTATACATAAGAATTTTACAAGACGGGAGACATATCTCCCGTATAAATACGGAAATAAAAGAGTGTATAATAATATACAATCTAAGAACCGAATATAGGTCAAAGGTAAATACTTCGCTCGCTAGCTCGTCAATGTACCCCAAATATGCATCACAAAACCTGCCA
>JAIUZE010058918.1:0-13555 GCA_022085475.1 Heliosperma pusillum
TGGGTTAATCTTGGTGCAACTTAGAGGAGATCTTCTACTTTGGAGATTACTTGTGTTCATCCATATTTGTAGCTCAAGAACAACAAGAAGGAGTTCTTGTTGTGCCCTTATATTTTCCATATCAATGTGAGGAAATTTCTTCCTTTATCTAAATGTCTTTATATTTGCATGCATGTTACATAGATCATTAAATACTAAATTAACAAGTAATTTAGCAACTAATTAGAAGAGTCTAATTAAGGTCTATGGACTTTCAATACAAAGAAGCCGAGTACCCCAAATTCGGTCGATATAATTCACGAAAGAGGCGGAAAAGAGCTCAAGCCTCATAACAAGCGGTACGCTACATGCAAATAATACCACCTCGCAAGTACACAACATTTGACGGCCGGGTCGATCAACGCAAAACGTTCGCCTCCCAACAACATCGTCGTATGCCCACTAACACATGCAATTAAGCAGTAGGATACATCCCCGTTCCGACATTCCAGCCTTATGAACGTGGAGGTAGTCAAGGGAATGAGAGTACAAAGCACATAACAAAATAGTGCTCAAACCGTAACGTTTGTAAAAACCGATTCAAAGTGAGACATACCAAAAACCGTCACAAAACATGTGATACAAAAGAATGAAATATCATATATTCAAAACATTAATATTATAAGTCACTACGTAAAATTATATGAAAAACGAATCATGCGAACTATTATAAATTACGAGTTTAGAAAGTATAAGGCAATATAACCAGCCGTGTTGCCGGCCGGTACCCCGGCATGCGCATCATGCCAAATCCAAAAATCACAAAGAAAAGGCAGTGTGATCCAGGCCAGTCTGGGAGCCGGCGGCCGGGCACCCGGCCGGGAGCATCACTACACACAAAAACCAAACTTTCCTACTGATGTGTTCCCAGCCGATGGGCCGACCGCCGGCCGGTCACCCGGCTGGGAACCCCAGTTCACCCGTGAGCATTCTACACTTGATCAATCATTTTCAATTCTCATATTTAACTACTAACAATTATCAACAATCATCAACTAACAACAATCATCATCAATAACATAAATCCTAAGCTTACTAATCGTATTCTAAATACGAATTCTAACATAAAAAGCATGTAAAACACGTAAATGATATCGAGAAACCCTTCACCGTTACCTTTTTGCGTCTTTACTCCGCGTCAAGGTCCTCTTCAATCAAGAAATAGTCTTTGTCGGGATCGTGGAGGTCACCACCTACAAATAGTTAATAAAAGATTAATATTCTTCACCTTGAGAAAGACGGAAAGTTTGAAAAGCGAGAAAGACGGTAATTTTATTATCAATACGGATAGAGGAAGCTAAGAGGGGAAGAATAAGACGAACTTACGTGAATTTGAGCGAGAATTGAAAGAGTTATGACGATTCTAAGCTTGGATCAAAATGGAGGCAAGGTTTTGGTTGATTTCTTAGTGAGGAAGAAACTTTGAGTTGTGTGAATGAAAATAGGTTATGAGGGAGTATGAGGTGTGTAAGTGGAAAAGTCAAGAAAAAGTCAAAGACGACTTAAGACGGGATTCACTTGAAATCTCGCGTAAAATCCAAATACGAACTCGGAAATTCTAAATTCGACTCGAGAAATTAAATTCTAAATTAAAGCTAAATTTCGCTGAAAAGTATCCGTAAAATATTTTTACTATTAAAAATAGGGTACATTTGCGGGTGTTACAATCACCCCACCTTTTAAAAAGTTTCGCCCTCGAAACTTGAGGGAAAGAAAGATACCTTACTCGAATAGACTCGGATATTTACTACGCATAGAAGCTTCCGTTTCCCAAGTCTCTTCTTCGACATTAGCACATCTCCACAAGACTTTCACTAAAGGAACCACCTTACTTCTCAACTTCATTATGCCTTACGAATCAAGGATGCGGCCATTGGCTTAAGCCTTTCAAGGACAAATCGGTTCAAGTTCGGGCATTTCCTTTTGAAAGACATGGCTTGGATCACTAACATACTTTCTCAATTGAGAAACATGGAATACATTATGAACCTTAGCCAAATTCGGGGGCAAATCCAACTTGTAAGCAACGGCACCAATCCTTTTCACAATATCAAAGGGTCCAATGTATTTCGGGCTCAATTTACCCTTAACACCAAACCGTTTAACACCCTTCATTGGAGATACTTTCAAAAACACTTAATCTCCAACATCAAACTCTAACGGCCTTCTTCGGATATCGGCATAAGACTTTTGACGGTCTTGAGCGGCTTTCATTCTATCACGAATGACCTTCACATTATCAATGGTTTCAACAAGAACATCGGGGCCTAAGTCACGAACATCACTCAATTGATTCCAACATATAGGGGACTCGACATTTTTTCCATTCCATAAGAGCTTCTAAGGAGCCATCTTGATCGTGCACGATAACTGTTGTTGTAAGAAAACTCCACCAACGGTAGACTCTTTTCCCAACTAGATTGGAAGTCGAGTGCACAAGCCCTAAGCAAGTCTTCTAAAGTCTGAATAGTCCTCTCGGTCTGACCATCGGTAGCGGCATGAAATGCGGTACTCATCAACAATTTACTACCCATGGCTTCTTGTAATGCCTTCCAAAATCTCGAACAAAACCTCGGATCTCGGTCGGATATAATCTCCTTAGGAACTCCATGATATCTAACAATTTCATCAACATAGGCTTTCGCTAGTCGATCCAAACTCCAAGTTTGTTTGATCGGAATAAATCTAGCACACTTGGTCAAACGATCAACAACAAGCCAAACGGCATCTTTACCTCCAACGGTTCTCGGCAAAGCCATAACAAAATCCATAGAAATAGATTCCCACTTCCATAGTGGAATATCCAACGGTTGTAGCAATCCACCGGGCCTCTTGTGTTCAATCTTCACTTGTTGGCAAGTAAGACATCTTCCAACATAAGACACAACATCACCCTTCAAGTTCGGCCACCAAAATTGTAGCTTCAAGTCTTTGTACATCTTATCACCACCGGGGTGAATAGAATAAGGGGAAAGGTGAGCTTCATCAAGAACTCGCTTCCTCAAATCAAGAGCATTAGGAACAAATAAACGGCCATGGAAACGAAGAACACCTTCATCATCAAACTTGAAATCTTTAGCTTTACCTTCAAGAAGTTTGGCTTGAATAGACTTGTAGGTAAGATCATCAACTTGGCTTTCGCGGATCTCACGGAGAAAAACAGGTTCGGCAGTCATAGCACCAACATAAACAAATCCACGCTCCACGAATTCCAACTTCAACTTTCAAACTCGGCACAAAGATCATCGGGTAATACCCGCATAGCATTCAAAGCATGAGAAGCTTTCCTACTAAGAGCATCGGCAACAACATTAGCCTTCCCTTCATGGTACAATAACTCAAAATCATAATCATTCACCAATTCCAACCATCTTCTTTGTCTCATATTCAACTCTTTTTGAGTAAATATGTACTTCAAACTTTTGTGATCGGTGAATATACGACAATGAACACCAATAAGATAGTGTCTCCACACTTTCAAAGCATGAACAACGGCGGCCAATTCCAAATCATGAGTAGGATAGTTCACTTCATGAACTCTCAACTGCCTCGAAGCATAAGCCACCACTTTCCTATTTTGCATAAGAACACAACCCAATCCCATTTTAGAAGCATCACAATAGACATCAAAGTCTACTCCATCTTCAGGCAAAGTCAACACCGGAGCGGTAGTTAACCTCTTCTTTAACTCTTGAAACGCAGCTTCACAAGCTTCATTCCATAGAAACTTGGTTTCCTTCTTCAACAACTGGGTCATCGGTCTAGCAAGCTTAGAGAAATCCTTGACAAATCTTCGGTAATAACCAGCTAAACCAAGAAAACTTCGAATTTCTCTAATATCGGTCGGACTCTTCCAATCAACAACGGCCTCAATCTTCGAAGGATCCACCATCAGACCTTCTTTAGAAATCACATGCCCAAGAAAGGACACCTTAGGTAACCAAAATTCGCACTTGGAGAATTTAGCATACCACTTTTGACGACGAAGAACACTCAAAATAGTCCTTAGATGAATAGCATGCTCTTCTTCGGACTTGGAGAAAATAAGAATATCATCAATGAACACCACCACACACTTGTCAAGATACTCACTAAATGTGCGGTTCATTTGATCCATAAAAATAGCGGGAGCATTCGTCAATCCAAATGGCATCACCTTGAACTCATAATGACCATACCTTGTACTAAAAGCGGTCTTTGGAATATCAACATCTCGAACAGGAATTTAGTGATAACCGAATCTCAAATCAATCTTGGAAAAAGTAGAAGCACCCTTTAATTGATCAAACAAATTCTTAATTCTTGGTAAAGGATACCTATTCTTGATTGTAATCCGATTCAATTCACTATAATCAATACAAAGCCTCATAGAACCATCTTTCTTCTTTACAAAGAGAACGGGAGCACCCCAAGGCGAGCACTTGGTCGAATAAAACCCTTCTCAATCATATCATCTAGTTGCTTCCTTAATTCTTTCAATTCGGTCGGAGCCATACGGTAAGGAGCTTTGGCTATGGGTCCAGAACCAGGTACAAGATCAATAGAGAACTCAACATCTCGCTCGGGAGGAATCCCGGGCAAATCTTCAGGAAATACATCAACAAATTCACGAACAATAGGCACATCTTCAATACTTGGCAAAGAGGTAGTTGAAGAAGTCACAATACACAAGTATGCTTGGTGACCTTTTCTTACCATACTCACCAATTTCATAGCGGAAATCAAAGACACACCTTTTCGGGGATGAGATCCCTTATAGGTTATTCTAACTCCTAAAGGACTCTTTAAGTAAATCTTTTGATCACGACACTCGAACTTAGCATAGTACAGTGCTAACCAATCAATACCTTGGATGATATCGAACTCTCCTAGAGGGAACTTAAGGAGATTAGCGAGGAAGATAGAACCCGCAATAGATATTGGGACATTAGGATATAAAGTAGAAGAAGAGATAATATCTCCGGATGGTAAGGATATGGGAGCATCCTCACTAGATGTAGGCTCGATAGATAATTTATTAGCATAAGTCGAAGACACAAAAGACATTGAAGCACCGGTATCAAATAGAATAAGAGACGGTTGCTCTAAGATTGAGAACATGCCCGTAATGATCTCTGGATGAGCGTCGGCTTCGGCACGGCTCATGACAAAGATAGAACCCTTAGGTTTAGCAGGAGGAGGGGGCAACTTTCGATCGGGGAAATCATCATAACGGTGACCACCCTTTTGGCAAAAGAAGCACACATAAGGTCGGTTGAAACATGCCACACCGGGGTGGTATGGTTGTCTACAACGGTTACATTGACGACCTTGAGCTGGAGCTTGAGGAGCATAAGGCCTATGAGCCACATTAGAAGTAGCTTGGGGAATGAAAGGAGCAGGAGCTCTTGTGTTTGCATTTGAAGGAGGATTAAATCTCCTCTTGTTAGCATAAGAGTTACAAGGAGACGGAATAAACAGTCTCTTTCCATACACATTCGGCCTAGGAGTGAAAGAAGGAGAGGGATTATTCTGTAAGTTTCTTAAACTCAATATTAGACACTTCTAATATCATAATACATTTAGTTTACTCTTAAACTAAATAAATCTTATGCATGCATAACAAAATATAAAGGAAAGAACCATTTCTTACATTGATTATATGGAAATGGGCACAATATTTGAACTCCTTTCAAATATTGATCTTGAGCTAGTAAGATGAGGATGAATTCCAAGTTTCAAATTAGAAACTCTCCAATTAGTTGCACCCAAGACTACCCTTAATCTCTACAAAATAATACTACACTAGTATTAAATGTAGTAACCCTTTAAAATGATCTAATAACTCTTAATACTACACTAGTATATTATTAGAGAATATGAACTCTAAGTATTATGTAAACTTCTTAAGTTTAGTGAGATGTTAGAGAGAAGAAGTGATTTTTGCATGAATGAATTATATGAGGTAGTGTATTGTATAAATAAGAGGAAAAACAAGCCATCTTGCCTTGTTGAAACCGGTCACCCACACCCCACATGGGTGGGGTGTTGTCACTTCTAATTGTTCTTAACAATGTAAAAAGGTTGAGTGTTGGTAATAGTTTTGGGTATGATTATGTCTAATTCCCAATTAGAATAATACACAAAAATAATCACCCTCTTGGTACACTACCAAAACCGGTTCACCCATGTAATATGGGTGTCCATTTTATTTTTGCAATTTGTCATTTGTCACAAGTGTGACATGTGACATATAACATGTAATTTTGCTTATAAATGTGCATTTAACCAATTTAAATGCAATTTCATAACAAATGAATTAGACTTAACATTTTAAGTCACATTTTATAATTACATGTAAATAAAATGGGTCCTCTCATATTTGGTTAAAATAATCTACAACAATTTGTAATTATAATTAACCAATTTACTTATCTCAAATGTTTCATAAACATAATGCATTCTTAGTAATATAACAATTAAATTACCAAAATGAATCTTATTTAATCATATTACAATAAGATATATTTCTCACTCACAATTTAAACTTGGTTCATTTTAAGGGATTAATTAATCTGTATCACTATACAATTAATTAATGTACATGATTAGGGGATTGTCCTTTAGGTGTGACCTCAAGGGATCAACTGATCACCACCGTCATACGACAGTAACGTCAAACTCAATTGAGCCAATCGTTACCGATTTATGTTGACCAGTTGACTATAATATTCATCATCCCTTTGTATTCTTATTATTGAGATTTAATTATGTGATCGCACTATTGTTGAGGACACTTACTCCAACAATCTCCCACTTGTCCGAGACAAGTGTGCGTCACCAATTCTCTTGTCCTATTACAAGATCTCCCACTCAATGCAAGGTGTCTTGCAGGTCGTCCTTGTATTTGATCATATCAAGAGTGGTTTCCTCGATCTGGAGAGTAACTGTCTGACCGGAATTATCTACCATAGATACCTTCCGAGCGTGGCCACGCATTTTCAGCTTACTCCTCCTCGAGTGGCCTTGAGATTTAAAACAACCCTGACAAGGGGTGGACAATTCCTATCGCACTATTCCCTTTGCATAGCCACAGCTCATCATGACCCAAAAGATGCCCATTTGACCCCAGTTACGAAGGTCGTAGAGCATAAATCAAAGTCACTCTGAAACTGTGCCATCTTAGGTGAACAGTCTTTAGTCAAAGAATTGACTCAAAAGAATACTAGTAGCTCTTGCCACGACCAGGCTACAAGAATTGCCAGAATTCTATAAGCGGTCACTTCCCGACAGAGTGTCTCATATAGTCTGCCTATGTGATCGATTAGTCATCCCTATGACCCTATGACACTTGAACTTGCCATCAATCACACCACACTATAGTCACTTCGAGGTGTTACTTCATATAAGTGACTATGGGTCAATACAATGTTAATCCAGTTCATTTTAATGGGGTCCAATTGTCTCTACAACCCATTTGGATATAACAAAGTTACATAATAAAAGTTAAAATATAACTCAAACGATAAAAGTGATTATCTTATATGATTAATAAAAACACAATTTTTATTTCATATCTCATAATCTATTACAAATTTGGCATGCGTTTAAGACCCATGGAAACAACGTGTTGGTCATGCTTAGCCTGCGATAAGGGCTTGGTTAAGGGATCAGAAATGTTATCATTTGTCCCAACCTTACATATCGCAATCTCCTTCCTTTCAATGTAATCTCTTATAACATGAAATTTTCTAAGTACATGTCTAGACTTATTACTAGACTTGGGCTCTTTAGCTTGAAAGATCGCCCCACTGTTATCACAAAAGATCGTGATAGGATCTTTGGCAGAAGGAACTACCCTTAGCCCCTCTAAAAACTGCCTTATCCAAACAGCTTCCTTAGCAGCCTCAGATGCTGCAATGTACTCAGCCTCCGTTGTAGAATCCGCAATAACTGACTCTTTGAAGCTCTTCCAGCTAACCGCACCTCCATTTATCATATAAATAAAACCACCTTGAGATTTCATATCATCCCTATCGGTTTGGAAACTTGAATCAGTGTAACCTTTAGCACATAATTCAGACTCTCCTCCAAACACTAAGAATGTATCCTTAGTCCTTCTCAAGTACTTAAGGACATTCTTTACGGCTATCCAGTGACTCTCACCTGGATTGGCTTGATATCTACTTGTCATGCTCAAAGCATACGAGACATCAGGACGTGTGCATAATGGCATACATGATCGATCCTACGGCAGAAGCATAGGGGATCGATTTCATGCGTTCAGCTTCTTCAGGTTCGGTGGGTGATTGAGACTTGCTCAAAAAGATCCCACTACCCATAGGAACAAGACCTCTCTTGGATTTGTCCATGTTGAATCGTCGAAGAATCTTATCAATATAAGATTCCTGACTTAAAGCCAATATCCTCTTGGATCTATCTCTATAGATCCGGATACCTAATATGCGTTGTGCTTCTCCTAAATCTTTCATTTGAAAATGATTCCCCAACCATCCCTTGACAGAGGTAAGCATTGGTAAATCATTCCCAATGAGAAGTATGTCATCTACATACAATATAAGGAAGACAACATTTCTCCTACTAAATCTCATGTATAAACATGGTTCTTCGACACTTCGAGTGAAACCATTTTCTTTTATAACATGATTAAAACGATGGTTCCAACTTCTCGATGCTTGCTTAAGACCATAAATGGATCTCTTAAGCTTGCATACTTTGTTAGGATCTTTTAGATCTACAAAACCCTCGGGTTGTATCATATACACTTCCTCCTCTAAATACCCATTTAGGAAGGCGGTTTTGACATCCATTTGCCATATTTCATAGTCATGAAATGCGGCAATCGCTAACATTATCCGAATAGATCTTAGCATGGCAACAGGAGCAAAAGTTTCGTCATAGTGAAGACCATGAATTTGAGTAAAACCTTTTGCAACTAGTCTTGCCTTGTAGACATCATCATGTCCTTCTATGCCATTCTTTACTTTAAAGATCCATTTGCATTGAAGAGGTCTCACATCTTCAGGCAAGTCAACCAAGTCCCAAACTTGATTTTCATACATAGAATTCATTTCGGATTTCATGGCTTCTAGCCATAAATTGGAATCCGGACTAGAGATTGCAGCTTTGTAGGTCGTGGGTTCATCACTTTCTAAAAGTAACAAGTCAAAATTGTTATTTTCTTCGATAATACCTATGTATCTATCGGGTTGGTGACTAACCCTTCCGGACCTCCTAGGTACAGATGGTATAACAACAGAATTGGACGACGAAGGAACATCTTCTAACGTCTCCTCTTCGGTTTGTGGCTCTTGAACTTCGTTAAGTTCAAATTTTCTCCCACTCTGGCTTTTAGAAATATGTTCCCTTTCTAAAAAGACAGCCTCACTAGACACAAACACTTTGTTTTCTTGAGGTTTGTAGAAGTAGTAACCACGAGAGTTGTTTGGATAACCTACGAAAATGCACTTTTCGGATCTTGGAGCTAGCTTACTGTCGGTCTTTACCTTAACAAAAGCATCGCATCCCCAAATTTTCATATAGGACAAATTTGGGACTTTCCCTTTCCACATCTCATATGGAGTCTTTTCGGTTGCTTTGGTTGGGCTTTTATTCAATGATATTATGGCGGTTTGGATTGCAAATCCCCAAAATGAGTCTGGCAACTCGGTTTGACTCATCATAGATCGAACCATATCAAGTAGGGTTCGATTTCTCCTTTCGGCCACACCATTAAGTTGAGGTGTTCCAGGTGGAGATAGTTGTGATACAATGCCACAATTCTTCAAGTGTGAATCAAATTCATTACTAAGATACTCACCACCACGATCGGATCGTAGTGTTTTGATCCTTTTGTTCAATTGGTTTTCTACCTCATTTTGAAATTCCTTGAATTTCTCAAAAGCATCACTTTTATATTTGATTAAGTAAATATACCCATATCTACTTAAATCATCTGTGAATGTAATGAAGTAGTCATAATTACCCCTAGCAGAAATAGTCATTGGTCCACATACATCGGTATGTATAAGGCCCAATAGTTCGCTTGCTCGTGTCCCTTTACCACTAAAAGGATTACGAGTCATTTTCCCTAGGAGACAAGATTCGCATATACCAAAAGATTGAAAATTAAACGGTTTAATTATACTAGTCGATACTAGTCTTTTGATGCGATTCTCATTTATGTGACCTAATCGACAATGCCAAATGTATGACTCATTTGGATCACTTGACTTGAGTCTTTTTGATTGAATGTTATAGATATCTCTTGATGAATTAGATGTCTCAAGAACATAAATACCATTAATAGAATTACCTTGGCCTAAGACCAAGTCATTCTTTGAAATCATACAACAATTGTTTTTGATTGCAAAAGTAAAACCTTCCATGTCTAACATGGCTACGGATATTATGTTTTTAGACAAAGAAGGTACAAAATAACAATTATTCAAGTACAATTCAAAACCACTAGCTAAAACAAGTACGTAGGTCCCTTTAGAAGTGGCGGCTACCCTAGCTCCATTTCCAAGTCGTAGATCCACATCACCCTTGCCTAGCTTCTCCACGTTTCTTAGCCCCTGTAAATGATTACAAAGGTGAGAACCACAACCGGTATCCAATACCCATGTTGAGGTGGAGGTATAATTTATATCAATAACAAAAATTTCGGAGAGTGTATTACCGAGTGGAATCACTAGTCCATCTCTAATATGCTCCAAGTAGATGGGACAATTCCTCATCCAATGGCCCATGCCATGACAATAATTGCATTCATCATTGAATTGCGGACCTTTGGTAGTCTTACTACCTATTCCGTTTCTCTTATACTTTTTACCTTGCTTCCTCTTATTTTTAAACCATTTCTTCTTTGGTGCAAGACTTTTCTTGCTAATACTCCCACTTGCTTCTTGATCTCTCCTTGCTTCCAAAGACAAGGATTGCATCTTGTTGGTGAGATTGTCTTCCCAAGACTCTTTCACCAAAAGTTTTGGCAAAGGGGGTTTGGAGGAGGTAACAAAGTTGAGATTCCCATCGGAACCTATTCCCAAATGAAGTTCTCTAGTCGTATCAAGATTATATTGAGAGCAAATTTCATCAAATGATTTGTGATATGAATCAATGGTGATACGTACGGTAGAATGAGATGTATCCATTGCGGTAAAATGAAACTACAAAAGGAGATGAAGGAAATAATTAACAATTATCGTTTTAAACTTGCAAACATTTTAAACAAGTTAAGCATTTATATAGTGACCTCTACCCAACTATCATAAATGATTCCGAGATCCAAATTCATATCAACTTGGGCACGGTAAGCCGATTCATCCCTCATTAACATAATTCGGTGGATTACCTCTTTAATCGATTCTACATTAGAACTCTCGGTCGATAATATTACATTAATATTTATCTTTAGCCCGGAACACATGCGGCTACGGTCGCGAATACTTCCGTTGAGCTCAATCCAAATTTCGAAATAATAACATTTATTACTCCACTTACCCAACGTAACAAGTTTAGTACCCCGGTGAGCCGAGCCTACTTCCTTGCGAAATTGGGATTCATGAGTTCTAACATTTGGTAAGGCTTGATCTCAATTATTTATTATGAGAGGTCTTGTCAATTTATAATCTATCATGTTAAAGTGAACTAAATCGATGAATTAACGATTATTTTAATTGACACGGTCGAATACTCGATAAATATGCATGTCATGTTATGGCGATTTGGCAATGCATGCAAACATATTAAATAAAAATGCAAGCATAAAAAATAAAACTCCTAGTATGGCCTTTCCTAGAATAGAAAATCATATAATCTATTACAAATTCGGAAACCAACTCCTTTGGTCCCTTGAACTTCATAAGCACGCCTCCCAAGGTCACCGTCTCTCTCGGAACTCCTTTCCGAATGGCACCGTCTTTGGAAAACTCCGGTTTTACAATTAGTTACAAAATATATAATAAAATTACAATAATTTCCTATTATACATTTGTAAAATAAAATAATACAATAAAAGTGATTCGAGATCACATTAAATTACAACCGAATCAATATTCCCTTACATTTCGGGCAATATCGATTAAAACTAAGGCCATACAAGGAAAATTACATAATTCCAAATTACATAAACCAAAATATGACATTCATAAATTGAAAATATGACATTCATAAATAAAATGCATCATTATAATATGTATAAAACATGCTCATGTTAAATGCGAAATCGCTCTATTTAACGGTTTATATCGAATATAACCCGGTTTTACGGAAATGCGTGATAATAACACTTTAAAATCACCAAACAATACTTAAATCATATTTAAGTCCAAGTTAATTATCCCAACTCATTTAGGCCTCAAAAATTAGTCATCACTCAATTTTGACAATAAATCAACTTGTTGTTATATAATTGCTCATAATTAGACTTTAAAATCATATTTTAATCAAATAAATCCAAATTAAATTACAATAATTTCAAAATTCGAATTTTAAATTTTTGTACATTCTGGAACATTTCCATGACACTCATAATGTCAAAAATCATGGTTTAAAAATTTTGAATCGGTTTAGAGAAAAATGGTTGCGCTTTATCGGTTTTATCAAATAAAATACATAAAGCATGCAACAATTAATCATATTAAATTTTCAAATTTAGATCTGAAATGTGGGACATTTATGCAACCAGGAACAATTTTCTCTTGACATGAATAATATTTTAGCTATATATGTTTAATTAGTCACTATTTATGCCATTTTTACATTAAAAATTCATAAATCATGCAAGACAAATAATATAAGTCTGAAATTTTCCAGTATGACCAGAAAACATTCATGTGACAACATACTAAAATTTCATCATTATATTCAAAGCAGAAGTATATTTGTTAAATTAGTCACTATTTATGCCATTTTTACATTAAAAATCCATAAATCATGCAAGACAAATCATATCAGTCTGATCTTTTCGAGTCTGACAGGAAAACATGCATGTGACAACATACTAAAATTTCATAGTCAGATTCAAAGCGGAAGTATTTTTAACCATTTGACCTTTATTTATTTCATTTTATCATATAAAACTCATAAATCACACGAAACAAATCCACTTCACACGAAATTTTACATACTGTAAGTAAAATGCATGTGTGATATTGTGTAAAAATTTCAAGGTCAGAAGATAAGTCTAACTATTTTTAGCATTTTAAACATCATTTTACTCATTAAAATGTAATAAAAATACTAAAAATCATATTTGAGCACTATAAATTTTCATAAATCATCAAAATGACCTAAAATCATATTAGGACCAGAATATATTGACATGCAAATAACTTTGTGATTTTATCTCATAAAACACTAATTACTAGTTTTCTTTAAGTTACCATAACTCGAAAAAACTATAAATCGATTATGCATGCACCAACCTTGGCTCTGATACCACTTGTAAGTTTCTTAAATTCAATATTAGACACTTCTAATATCATTATACATTTAGTTTACTCTTAAACTAAAT
>JAIUZE010058968.1:444-24932 GCA_022085475.1 Heliosperma pusillum
ACATTGTCATAGCTGGTCATGGTGTTGTCTGAATGTATGTTGTTGTTTTGATGTTGAGTCTTGTCTTGAGTTTGTGTCTTGTCTTGAGCTCGTGTCATGGCTCGTGTCTTGGCTTGGTCACATACTCCCGTTGCACATAGCAAAAACCGTCACAAAACATGTGATACAAGCGAATGAAATATCATATATCAAAAACATGAATATTATAAGTCACTACGTAAAATTATACGGTAAACGGATCATGCGAACTATTATAATTTACGAGTTTTATAAATTATATGAAAAACATACAGCCGTGTTCCAGGCCGGTCAGGGGACCGGCGGCCGGTACCCCAGCTCGGAGCACAAGGCAAAACCCAAAAATCACTAAAAACAGAGTAGTGTGTTCCAGGCCGGCATAGTGACCGGCGGCCGGTACACCGGCCAGGAGCAGCTATATACAAAAATTCCAAAAT
Organism: Heliosperma pusillum; assembly: GCA_022085475.1. Lineage (NCBI taxonomy): Eukaryota > Viridiplantae > Streptophyta > Magnoliopsida > Caryophyllales > Caryophyllaceae > Heliosperma > Heliosperma pusillum. Next base: position 900 of record JAIUZE010058968.1, read on the forward strand.
TCTCAAAGTTGTTACTGATGTGTTCCCAGCCGGTGGGCAGACCGGCGGCCGGTCGGCCGGCTGGGAGCACCTCTTCACCCGTGAGCTTCCTTTACTTACCCAATTCATTTAAATTCTCATATATACTTCTAATAATTATCAACAATCAATATATATCATCAACATTCTTCAAATAGCAACAATCATCATCCATAACATGAATCCTAAGCTTTCTAATCGTATTCTAATTACGATTTCTAGCATATAAAGCATGTAAAACACGTAAATGATACCGAGTAACCCTTCACCGTTACCTTTAAGCGTCTTCACTACTCGTCAAGCTCCTCTTCAATAAGGTAATAGTCTTTGTCGGGATCTTGGAGGTCACCACCTACAAATAGATCATAAAAGATAAATAAAATTCATCTTGAGAAAGACGGAAATTGAAAAGCGAGAAAGACGACATTTTTAAAATGCATACGGATAGAGGAAGGTAAGAGGGGAAGAATGAGACGAACTTACGCGAATTCTAGCAAAGAACGAATGAGCTATGCGAATTCTAAGATTGAAACAAAGAGGGAGGCAAGGGTTTGGTTGCTTAAGGAAGAAGAAATGTTGAATGTGTTTGTGTTGAATGAAAAATAGGTTAAGGGAGGGAATGTGAGTTGTGTAAGGAAAAGTCAACAAAAAGTCAAACTCGCCTTAAGACGGGATTCTCATGGAATCTCGCGGAAATTCCAAATACGAACTCGGAAATTCTAAATTCGACTCGAAACATTAAATTCTAAATTAAAACTTAAATTTGCTGAAAAGATTCCATAAAATATTTCTACTAGAAAAAAATAGGGTACATTTCCGGGTGTTACAACCAAGCCTATATTCACAAACACACAATAGGAAACCACAAGACGTCACTTAATCTCAAAAGCATTTTACACCTCAAGGTATCATCCAAATATTCTCACTTAGAACAACTAGCTCCAATTTAGATATGATCCTCAAGACACTCTAATATTACTAAACTCCTAAGTCCAAAAGATTAAATCACTAATGGGTTAAGAAGTCCTAGCCAACTCATTCAACCTTACACCATCAAATATCATGAACTATCCACACATTAGTCATGACAAGCATCAAGCATTAAAATCATCGAACTTATCTTACCACCCTTTCTTAGAGATACAACCAATCACCACTATAGGGTGAATTTAGATCTACACCATTTTCCTCAAATCACAATTTCATTCTAACAACCACTAATATTCCACAAAGTTCAAGGTTCTTCCGACCAAGTATAATATATCTCAAACAAATGGGTATGACATCCATAAAAATGTTACATGAGTAAGGTAAGGATACCAATTGATAAGGAGGAGGGAAGTAATAAGAGTAATCTCCAAGGGGAGAAGACGTTAGATGATAAACAAGCACTTGGATAGAAGGAAGAGAGCATGATACATTAAGGATGAGAGAGATCATAGATGAGGAAGAAATACACTTCAATTGGGCTTGTCAATCTTCAAATCTTCGATAGAGGATACTTCTTCTAGGTAACACATGATCCAGCTCAAGACGCTAGATACAAACAAACATAACATCACTCAACACAATCAACAAACAAGTTAGGCACTAACAACAAAGTACACCGAAGACTACAAATTAGGTCATTAAGTCTACCCATCTTCATTTATTATTTTCAAGGTCAAGGAATTTAAGTTAGGGTTCACGTGTGTGCGTCAGGAGCGATAAAGCTCTGATACCAACTGTGACAACCCTCGCGAATGCGGAAATATAAAACATACAAGCATGTGAATTATATAGCGGAAAAATACGGTATTTTAAAAACCTTTATACATGCAAGATAGAAAAATACGAGGAGTGTCAAAATATTACAAACTAAATAAAAATACCACAAGAGACGTAGTCTCTCAAAGTGTTAACAAAAGACAAAGTAATTAGCAACTAGCTAAACAACGTCTAGAGGTGTTTCATCCAGGGACAACGCCCGCTAGCTCACACCGAACCCCAAAATATCATATCCAAAAAGTCATCCATGCAAGCAAAACAACTGTTCATCCATGAAAAACATGAACGCCACAGTCCGTGGGGAGTAAATCCGGGTTCTCCCAGCCATATCACAATAAACGTACATAAAGGAAATACAAAAGTAGAGCATGCATACATATAGATATACATGTGAGATACGATAAGGATAGATAGGCAATCCAATATATAATGATAAAAGCATATGAAGTACAAGTTCGAATCCATCATGCTATACAAAACAACGTTGTTTGGAAACCAACAAAAACAAGGGTCCACTTTAAACGGTCATAACTAGAGTTCTAGACATGCAAATGCAGAAATTCCAAATGTATATGATAGATTATCCTCTTACGGTTCCAACGGGATGTCACAAGCCCTAAACAAGCAAGTAACGAAGGAGATATGATCATTTTACGAAAAGGGGTCAGTGCAGGAAAATTGCAGTCGGCAGCGAGTAACGCAGCCTGCGTCACCACGACGCAGCCTGCGTCACCACGACGCAGCCACGACGCAGCCTGCGTCCTATTCGGACAGGTACGAGTCACTCAAATCTCCACAATTTCACTAAGGCATAACACAAATATCATCTATCATCACAATTCATCAATTCTCATATCAAATATCAACTAACAACAACCATCATCAACAACACAATTCCTAAAATTTCTAATCATATTCTAAATACGATTTCTAACATGGAAAACACATTAAAACACGTAAATGATATCGAGTAACCCTTCACCGTTACCTTTTCGCGTCTTTAATCGATTTCTAAACCTTCCTAGTCTCCACCTACATACAATTAGATAATAAAAGATGAATATAATTCACCGAGAGAAAGACGGATAATTTAAAAAGCAAGTAAGACGGTAATTTTATTACCAATACGGATAGAGGAAGCTAAGAGGGGAAGAATAAGACGAACTTACGTGAGTTTGAGCGGAAAACGAATGAGATACGATGATTATAAGAATGGATCAAAGAGGGAGGCAAGGGTTTTGATTTCTTAGAGAAGAAGTAAAGTTGAAATGTGATGAATGAATGAAAATAGGTTAAGGGAGGTAGTATGAGTTATGTAAGGAAAAAGTCAACAAAAGTCAAACTCGCCTTAAGACAGGATTCTCATGGAATGTCGCGGAAATTCCAAATACGAACTCGGAAATTCTAAATTCGACTCGGAAAATTAAATTTACGATTAAAACTAAATTTCACTGAAAAGTATCCGTAAAATATTTTTACTAGAAAAATAGGGTACAATTGCGGGTGTTACAATTAAAGTACATATGAGGTCAACATAAGCTCAGTCATAGGCATGCTAAATGGGTGGAGTTCTTCCAGTCATTCACCTTCTCTAGCAAATACAAAGAGGGCAAGCAAAATGTGGTGGCTGATGCATTGTCTAGAAGGTACACTCTGCTATCAACCATGGAGCAAAGGGTTCTTGGCTTTGAATTCATGAAGGATATGTATCAGGAAGATCCAGACTTTGCAGAAGATTGGTTAGCACAGAAAGAGGGAACAAGGACCATTGATTCACCCTACACTCTGCAAAATGGATTCTTGTTCAAAGGAAACAAGCTGTGTGTTCCCAGAGGATCTTATAGGAGTCTATTGATCAAGAAGGTACATGGAAGTGGCCTTGGAGGACACTTTGGGGTTCAGAAAACTGTGGACATACTACAGGATCAATTCTACTGGCCTAAGATGATGGGAGAAGTCCAAATAGTGCTCAGAAGGTGTGGAGTTTGTCAAAAGGCCAAGAGTTCTTTTCAAGCAGGACCTTACACTCCCCTACCAGTCCCATGTAGGCCTTGGGAAGATGTAAGTATGGATTTCATAGTAGCATTACCTAGGACAGCAAGAGGGAAAGATTCTATCATGGTGGTTGTGGATAGGTTCAGTAAGATGGCACATTTCATTGCTTGCAAGAAGACTGAGGATGCTGTGAGTGTAGCAGAGCTATACCTTGGTGAGGTGGTGAGGTTACATGGAGTCCCAAGGACTATTGTGTCTGACAGAGACACAAAGTTTATGAGCCATTTCTGGAGAACATTGTGCACTACAAGAAATCTTGTTTCAGGCGACTGTTATAAGGCGACTGATACAAGTAGTCGCCAATTTAGCGACTGAAAATAGAATAAGGCGACTGAAATCAGTCGCCAAATTGGCGACTGAAACAATCCTCAGATTTTAATCAAAAAAACTCGGGCGACTGAAATCAGTCGCCAAATTGGCGACTAATAAGCCATTTGGCGACTGATTTCAGTCGCCAATTTGGCGACTACCAGATCAGTCGCCAAATTGGCTATTATCCAGAACACGCAAAACTCATCCGCCTTCAACTTTACTCATTTCCTTCAAACACCCAAAAATCCCCATTTCCTTTACATAATCGCCACCACCACTACTCCATTCCCTTAACCACCTCTCCGACCACCACTCCGACACTAGCTCCACCAATATCACCACCGTCCTCACCAACAAACTCCGACTCTTATTCTATTTCCGTCACTTTTCCTTAATTAGGTGCGTCTTTTGCTCTCCTAAATCTAATTCCTTAGCTTGTTTGTTTGTTTATTTTATGATTTTAATTAGTATTATGATTGTAATTAGTATTATGATGTTTATGTATAATTTGTGATGCTTACAAAGTTCTAATGGTTAGTTAGTTAGGGTTTGTGTAGGTTGATGGTTAGGGTTTGTGTAGGTTGATGGTTAGGGTTTATATAAATTGGGGGTTTTGTGAAATTGTTAACATTATGTTAATCGAGGTTGTAATTGACAATGTATTGGTGTTTTTGATGATGTTAGGATTGTTGATTGACTAAATTAGTATAAATGGGAGTATTATTGATGGTAGAAAGTTAGTACTCCCTCCGTCTTATTCATTTGTTTGCCCTTTAAATTATTTTTTATGGTTGTTTTAATCAAAAGGCAAATAAATAATTGTGATGGAGGGAGTAGAATGTTAGGATTTTATAATTAAAGTGTGTATGTATTATGTTAGTATATTGTTAATAACAAATATCCATGTTGATAATATTAGTTTGATAGTTGTTTAGTATCCATGTTGATAATGTTATTAATTAGAATGATAGTAGTTTAATTAGTGATATGTTAATTTTAGTATAGTTAGTATCCATGTTGACAATATTATTGTTTGGTTTATTATTGATAATAGATATGTTCCTAGAGGTAGTAATAATTGATAATCAATATTGTTGTAATTATTGTTGTGTGGGTTAATGTTTAGATTAAAATGAAGAGGTTGGAACGTACATGGATGTACGAAGATAGACTTGATAAGAAAAGACGTCCTACCGCTAGATTTATAAAGGGGGTTGCCGAGTTTATTGAATTTGCTAGACAACAAGACGAGTATGATTTAGTAGCAAAGAAACTTAGGTGTCCTTGTATTAAATGCAAAAACATGAAATATCTACATGACATTGAGGTTCAAGAACATCTTTATACAAACGGGTTTTGTCCAAACTACTACAATTGGATTTCTCATGGAGAATCATATTTTTCACTTCCCGAACAATCTCAAATCCCACAAAATGAGAACCCATATAGAGATATGGTAGTTGATGCATTTGAGTCTAATATTTTCAATAATGATCATATACCAATGAGTGAAGAAGAACCACACCCACAAGCAAAAGCCTTTTTTGATATGTTAAAGGCGAGTGAAAAACCATTATATGAAGGGAGCAAAATGTCATTGTTAGAAGCCGCCTCTAGGATAGTAACTTTGAAATGTGAGTACAATTTGCCATTTACTTGTGTTGATGGCATTGCTTCTTTGATTGAGGATGTTATCCCCGATAATAATGTCATGACCCGATCATTCTACAATACCAAAAAAGTAGTCAAAGGTCTAGAACTTCCGCATTACAAGATTGATGCATGTCCCGATGGATGTATGCTCTTTTGGAAGGATGATGCTTTGCTTGACAAGTGTAGTAAATGTGAAAAGGCTAGATATAAGACAATTGAGGGAAGTATTGTCTTGAAGGGTAAAAAGGGAAAGAATGAAAAAAAGAGAGGTGAAAAGAGTAAGAAACCAATACCCGAAAATCCCGTAACTTACTTTCCTCTAGCTCCTAGACTTCAAAGAATGTTTGCTACCAAAAACATTGCCGAGCAAATGAGATGGCACAAGGAAAATCCCCGTACTCCGGGAAAGATGTGTCATCCGAGTGATGGAGAGGAATGTTTTTTATGTTATTAACCGTTTCTAACAATTTGAATATTTGTGTAATTGTAGATGGCAGGAGGTCGAGGTAGACAACGTGGCGGCGATTCAAACAGACGCCGTAGTACTTCTTTAGTCGACGAGGAGGAGATGGAGATTATTGATCAGCAGAGTCCGGTAGTGGTCGAGGAATCGACCAATGACGATGAGTCCTCGGATCAGACATCGGAGACGATCCAGTTCACGCCGGAAGGGAAGATGATACTTGATCCCGCTGGGTTTTGGTAAGACAACCACCAATGTCTTTAATTTATTAGTTTATAATTATATTACATTATTATTTACCATAAATGCATACTATTCCATAATTTATTTTTCAGGTTTTCGTCTCAAAAGGTTGTACGCGGTTGTACTCAGAGTACAAAGATGAAGATGACGGGAGTTGCTCCTACTTGTTGGACCAAGGCTACCTCTGCACAAAAAGAGGAGTGGTTCAATAATTTTAGGGTATATTATTTTTGTTTATATTTTCTTATATTATTATAGTTTTTAATTAATAATTTATTTTACTAATACTTACCTTTTAAATTGTAGAAAACATTTGACTGGCCGGCCGGAATAGAGTATATTGTACGTCAAAGGTACAATGAGACGTTCACTAGACGGTTAAGGGACAACATGTATAAGGTTGTCAAGAGAAAGAAGGAGCCGGAGCATATGAGAGGTATTTAATTGTTTTTGTTATTTGTATATATATAGTTATATTTTTACACATTTTATCATATTTTATAAAACTTATTTAACTTGTAGGTGGTGCATATGAAGATATGCTTAAGTATCGTGAAACTGAGGAGTTTCAGGCTAAGTCGGCCCAAGCATCCAAAAATAAAAAAGGAGGAAAGAAAGATGGAGCGGCTGAGTGATACGCGAGATTTATGTCGTTCTAAGTCCGCTATCAAACAATATTTATAAGTCCAAACTAAAACTAACTAGGGAAGCTAGTGATAAGTCCGGGTCGATCACAGGGAGGCGTGATGTATCTAATCAGTTTAGGTCGATATTCAATTCTGCTAAGGTGACAGGTTTAACAGGTTGAGAGGTGAGTTTAGAAGGTACGAAATTGAAAACAGTGAATAAATGAAAACAAATATAAAACGAAGTAAATTTATGAAAATCAGATGAAACGAAGACTAGGGCAGAACGGGTTCACTATGGTGTCAAAGGGATAGGTCGAGCCAAGGTCTAAACAGTCTAAAGGGTGAGAAAGTTGCTTGTTCGGCCTCCTAACCACCCCTAGCGACTCTGATAACTGGTTCGGTCTCACAGAAATCACTATCCTATATGTCTACCGATCGGCATAAGGCTATGCCGATTGGTGTCAGGTCTATCTTCCCAATCACTTGGTCAGTCTCAGGGGAAATACACTAAACAAATGATAACCTAGCGTCCTAGGTCAGTCAAACGACAATTAAATCAAACATAGGTTCAGATGCATAAACGGTTTAATTGGAACCCCCAAATCCCGGATCCACAATAGTTCACCCTAGCCCTAGCATGCAGATTAGCTACTCATGGTGATAGATATTAAGCAAAACAAGAAGACACAGGATGGTAAGGCAAGATTCATGGTCGAGAAACGTACAAACATGAACGAAAATGACAGAAAACGAAATAAAACTGAATCAGAACCTGAATTAGGGCAAAAACAAGGATATGCCGATCGGTAAAAGGCAATGCCGATCGGTGTAATGTTGTAAACGAACGAAACTTAAAACTAATCGACTAAAAAGTGTAAAACAATAATCTAAAATGGTGTTTTAGAGCGGAAACTCGATCCGTGACAAGGGATCTTGCGTCTAGGGAGAGATACCTCTTGAAATCCGCTGCCTCTCCCACTTATAACCCTCCTTTAGGTCTAGGGTTAGGTTTTCTCTGATTTGGGCCCGATCTTGCGTCCTAGTGGCTTGGGCTTCGATAAGCTCGAGTCCCTTCCCCAACAAAGCGTGCCCCGTGGATTAGAGAGGTAGTTGGACCATCCCTCTAGGCTCCCACTGATCGGTGGATGGGTCTTCACGATAGGTGTGGGCTTGAGTTGTCCTCTATAGGTCTTCATTTGATAGTTCAAGGTAGATGTGGGCTCCCACCGATAGGTGGGCTTGTACGAAGTGTCCACAAAGCTTAGGAAGAAGTGGAAAGGGCCCCCAGGATGTCTCTGCCGATCGGTCGTAGGCATTGCCGATCGGTGGTAGGCCATTTGGCCCTTGGTCGATCTGCTGGAGTCATTGCCGATCGGAGGCACTGTTAAATTCCTGCGCCGCGCACTGAAATTAAAACGTCCGCCATTTCTTCGTTACTTGGCGGATTTTGGCGTTCTTGGTCTCATTCCGAAGCTAAGAAAAAGATCTATCTTATCCATTTTGAATCGCCTCAATCACATATCTAGAACTCAATCTATTTTCCTTCAAACTATCCAAAATTCATCCAAAAGCACCCCGAGAAGTCCTAAACCTGCAATTGAGGAACAAAACATACCAAAGTAGCATAGGCGAAGGATATGACATGAAATTGGCTCAAATGAGCTATAAGTAAGACTGAAATGGGGGCGAATAAGTGTGTAAATGTGCATATAAAATATGCACATCAAACTCCCCCAAACCAAACCTTTACTTGTCCTCAAGTAAACATAAACCAAAGCACACTTAATGACCACGGTAAGAGATAACGACTCTGGACACTCATGCTTTCTGTTCATCCAAACTATGGCTTTCACAAATAGATAAGAACAAGTGCACAAGAGTCGACCTTCAAAACAGGTCTTATACATGCCTAAATTTCAATGTTCTTCATGAATAACGCAAGACCTTGCAAACGAGCTCAAAAGTAGAGACTCAACAAGCACACTCAATAACATGATCCAAGTTCGTAAATAATACTCGTAGTACTAAAAGTTCTCAAGGTATGCTGGGCACAAGGTTGTAATGGGGCTATGTTCAATAGGTGAAAGATGGGTGCGTGCTAACGCGTATGGGAGTGTGGGGCTCAAAAAAACTGGTGGTTGCGCTACCACTAATGAAAAGACCCAAACGTCCATAACATTAACCAATACCGATCATAGGCAAAAATTCGAATCTCTTGACATTATCATAACTTCGGTAATTGCACTTCACACAATAGGAATTCACATTCATGTATTTATAGCACCATTTTGGAACTGCTACCTTCACAATAGATCTCAGTACTTCACTTTATTGTTTGGAAACTCAACTTTCGATCACTATTCTTGCTGTATAACTTGCTGTGGAGCTGAATTATTCTCCATATATTCAAATAACAATGAAACAGGCCAAAAACAGGGGCTTGCCGATCGTCAAACACCTTCACCGATCGGTGTACTAGGCCACACCGATAGGTATCAGCTCAAAAACTTCAAAAATCAGGCCCTTTTCTTCATTTGACACGTTTTGGTGACATAACTCTCCTATACGCAACCATTACAGTCTGGGTAGGATGTTTTTACGATGTAGTTCATAATTTGTAAGGTTGTAACCAAGGTAGTCAATATAGTCTTGTGAAACGTGGTCAATAAAGAGTGGATCCTACATCTAAAGGGACGAATCAAGGCAATTTGGCTAAGTGGAGTTCAAATTTAAGTGAATTCCCGGTCCGCGGACCTAGAGTGCATACCTTCGGAAACTACAACGAGTCAATATTCACACTTATGAATCAAGCACGAGCATACAGGTTAAGAATTACAGTACGTCATTGAGAAGCATTTCGATACAAAGTAGATTCACATCAAACAAGTCAATTTAGACAAGTTAGACTCGTTAATACAATCTAATCTCAATATGTCATATCATATAAGTTAGGCCACAGTTGAGATGACTTAAGCTAAGTGTATATATCTTCATCGTCGTTTTGCACATCTCAAACCACTATGAATGAAGCACATATGAAGCACACAACCAAAACCCTCCCCCAAACCAAACTCGTCATTGTCCTCAATTGACGAAAAGCAGAGCAAAGGTGGTTAAAGGAGAATAGGGAATGCAGGTGAGAGTGAAAGTGGAGAGGGTAGACTTACAGAATGAGTGAGAGTTCCCCCAAACCGGTTCAAAGCAAGGCGGTGAATGGTGAATAGGTCCTCACCATCCCGAGCTATCATCAACTAGACGGCTCCGTCACTACCTGTAGCATTACAAAACAGGAGGAAAAATGTCTCTCTCGCTCTCATCTCACACAATGTCTTAAAATGTCTCAAAACGAAAGCAAAAATTGTCTAACTATTACAACTGAAATAAGATTGTTCCAAAAACGAAAAGCAAATAACAACGGGTTGCCTCCCGGAAGCGCTGGTTTCAGTTAGGTCCCGCACGACCTTGTTGAGCTTCGGATCAAGTGTAGGGAATGTCATCAACACAGGCCTCTCTTGGCCTCCAAACAGCACGAGCATCCACAGGAGGCTGGTTGGGCCATAGTACACTCGGCAGACCGGCAAGGGGCGAATCTCCGTGCCCGGTTGATCTCGGATGGCCTCGCCAATCACGTGAGTCATAAATTCCTGCATCCAAAGGTTGAAAAGTCTCCAAGGTGTCTCCAAAGATGTGAGACGGAGATATAACATTAACAGAACAGGCAGAACTCATAGCATCAACACTAGCAGGAGACAGGGGAAGGTCAGAACTAACAATCTGGGGCAGGGGATGATCATGGAGCTCTGTGGGGGGTGGATGTCGATCAACAAGGGTGTGACGCCGATTGGTGGGTATAGGTTCTGGGGTCTTTTGCTCATTTTCAAGGGGTTCTGTCCTTATAACTAAAGGTGCAGGTGGTTTACTAGAAGATTTAAATACCAGAAGCTCACCACCCACCTTAAAAGTCATGGTCTTCTTAGCCACATCGATTAAAGCCCCCGTAGTGTGTAAAAATGGTCTCCCTAATATGATAGGGATGTTAGCATCCTCGGGTATGTCTAACACTACGAAATCCACAGGAATGAAATACCCTCCAATCCTAACCGGTACGTCCTCAAGTAAACCCAAGGGTCGTGAGGTGGTCCTATCCGCCATTTGTATTGTCATGTTCGATGCCTTGAGTTGGGTCAAGCCCATCTTCTTAGCTAAGGACAAGGGTAGGACGCTTACACTAGCACCTAGGTCACAAAGAGCATTTTCGACGTTAATGGTGCCTATGACACATGGGATACTAAAGCTACCTGGGTCAGCAAGTTTAGGTGGAGAGTCGCTTTGTCGAGGTGCACTACACCTTTCTGTGAAAGCGACAGTCCCAACCTTGGGGAGTGTCTTCTTACGGGTCAACAGATCTTTTAGAAACTTAGTATATGAGGGTACTTGCAAAACTAAATCTAGAAAAGGAATAGTGATGTCAAGTTTAGTAAGTACCTCTTTGAACTTACCGAATTGTTCCTCATAGGGGGATTTCTTCTTGAGACGACTAGGGAAAGGAAGTTTAATCTTCGTCCCAGCTTCTTCTGACTGCTTCCCCTTGCCCAAACCAGCTTCATTATCATTCCCAGAAGCTTTGAAAAGTTCAGACCGATCGGTATAGGGTATGGGTCGACCGATGGGAGTGATATTCTGGCCATTTTCTTCGTTTTTCTGCTTCTCAGACCTCTCAGCATTCTTCTCAGAACTTACTGCTCTGTCCTCAGCCTCATAGGTGGTTCCACTCCTCAATGTTATGGCATTCACATGGTGGACATGATCGGTGGTTTTGCTAGGCTGAGATGGGAGGTGGCCTTGCTGCCTTTGAGCTTGTGAGGCAGCTAGTTGAGCTATCTGAATCTCCAAGTTCTTAATAGCCCCCGCCTTTTCTTGGTCCATTTTAGCCACTTGAGCAATGAGGTGCTCCTGGCTTTTCTGCATTCCCATCAGCATCATCCTCAAATCGTTCATATCTGTGAATGTAGGAGGCTTGAAGGGTTGAGGTCTGTTTTGTTGCTGGTATGGAACTTGACCGATCGGTTGAGATGGTTGGCCGATCGGTGGATGCTGGTACTGAGGGTTTGGCCTGTTGTACTGCTGGTTGAAGTTCTGCTGCTGATAGTTCTGATAAGCAGCAACTTGTTCTACTACCCCTGGGTACCCAAAATTGTCCAGAGTGGCACTGATCGGTGAGGGTATAGGGCTGATCGGTGGAGCTGTGTTTACCTTCAAACTGGCCAACTGTGCTTTCAGATCCTCGATCTGCGAGGTCATGCTCTGCTGGAAATAAGAATCATCCCCTATAGCACCAACTGTGGTACTTGACTGGCCATACCGGATACAATGGCTGGCCATAGTTTCAATGATGTTACGAGCCTCAGCAACCTCCACAGAAGAAAACATCCCATTAGCTGCTGAATCCAAGGTCCTCCTCGAGTCCGCTGTTAAGGCATTGTAGAATGTCATCGCCATGAACCCTTCACCAAACCCGTGATGTGGGCACTGTTTTTCCAGACCCTTGAACCTCTCCCATGCGTCGTATAGGCTCTCATTTAACCGCTGCCTAAAACCAGTAATTTGCATCCTGAGGTTGGCTGTCCTCTCCGGAGGGAAGAATTTCCTGTAGAATGCTAGGACAAGGGTGGCCCAAGTGTTTGATGTGGCTGCTGGCACAGTTTCCAGCCAGAATGATGGCTTGTTTCTCAGTGAATGTGCAAACATCATCCTTCTCAGCTGATCTTGTGTCACCCCTTCGTGGGTGATCAATTGGCAAAGGTCACAAAATCGGTTGATGTGGCGCGTCGGGTCTTCGGATAGCGCACCACCAAATTGTTCTTTGTGGATGAGGTTGTAGAAGGATGGGTCAATTTTAAAGTTGGTTGCTGTGAGGTTAGGGCTGAGAGTCCCTGTGGGCACCTGTGTAGCAGTAGGCATCCCTTCATCACTAAGTTTAGGCATTGTGGTTCTTGGTGATGTTGGTGGGGTTGATGTAGGTGATATTGTAGGTGATGGTGAAGATGTAGGTGTTATTGTGGGTGTATGTGTGCTTTCGTTGTCAGACAGCCTTCGATTTCTACGCAGTAATCTTTCTGGTTCCGGATCGAAGTTCAGCAGGGCAGCAGAATTTCTCCTGCTCATACAAACTTGCAGAAAACAGTCAGAAAATAGACAGACCGATCGGTAGGGGTATGTACCGATCGGAATAAGGGCAGAATTTCACAGAAGTCACTTCGAATAGAAAAGAAACACCAAATTATCAGAAAATCGCCTCCCTGGCAACGGCGCCATTTTGATGCGCGAGATTTATGTCGTTCTAAGTCCGCTATCTAACAATATTTATAAGTCCAAACTAAAACTAACTAGGGCAGCTAGTGATAAGTCCGGGTCGATCACAGGGAGGCGTGATGTATCTAATCAGTTTAGGTCGATATTCAATTCTGCTAAGGTGACAGGTTTAACAGGTTGAGAGGTGAGTTTAGAAGGTACGAAATTGAAAGCAGTGAATAAATGAAAACAAATATAAAACGAAGTAAATTTATGAAAATCAGATGAAACGAAGACTAGGGCAGAACGGGTTCACTATGGTGTCAAAGGGATAGGTCGAGCCAAGGTCTAAACAGTCTAAAGGGTGAGAAAGTTGCTTGTTCGGCCTCCTAACCACCCCTAGCGACTCTGATAACTGGTTCGGTCTCACAGAAATCACTATCCTATATGTCTACCGATCGGTATAAGGCTATGCCGATTGGTGTCAGGTCTATTTTCCCAATCACTTGGTCAGTCTCAGGGGAAATACACTAAACAAATGATAACCTAGCGTCCTAGGTCAGTCAAACGACAATTAAATCAAACATAGGTTCAGATGCATAAACGGTTTAATTGGAACCCCCAAATCCCGGATCCACAATAGTTCACCCTAGCCCTAGCATGCAGATTAGCTACTCATGGTGATAGATATTAAGCAAAACAAGAAGACACAGGATGGTAAGGCAAGATTCATGGTCGAGAAACGTACAAACATGAACGAAAATGACAGAAAACGAAATAAAACTGAATCAGAACCTGAATTAGGGCAAAAACAAGGAGGATGCCGATCGGTAAAAGCTATGCCGATCGGTGTAATGTTGTAAACGAACGAAAGCTTAAAACTAATCGACTAAAAAGTGTAAAACAATAATCTAAAATGGTGTTTTAGAGCGGAAACTCGATCCGTGACAAGGGATCTTGCGTCTAGGGAGAGATACCTCTTGAGATCCGCTGCCTCTCCCACTTATAACCCTCCTTTAGGTCTAGGGTTAGGTTTTCTCTGATTTGGGCCCGATCTCGCGTCCTAGTGGCTTGGGCTTCGATAAGCTCGAGTCCCTTCCCCAACAAAGCGTGCCCCGTGGATTAGAGAGGTAGTTGGACCATCCCTCTAGGCTCCCACTGATCGGTGGATGGGTCTTTACGATAGGTGTGGGCTTGAATTGTCCTCTATAGGTCTTCATTTGATAGTTCAAGGTAGATGTGGGCTCCCACCGATAGGTGGGCTTGTATGAAGTGTCCACAAAGCTTAGGAAGAAGTGGAAAGGGCCCCCAGGATGTCTCTGCCGATCGGTCGTAGGCATTGCCGATCGGTGGTAGGCCATTTGGCCCTTGGTCGATCTGCTGGAGTCATTGCCGATCGGAGGCACTGTTAAATTCCTGCACCGCGCACTGAAATTAAAACGTCCGCCATTTCTTCGTTACTTGGCGGATTTTGGCGTTCTTGGTCTCATTCCGAAGCTATGAAAAAGATCTATCTTATCCATTTTGAATCGCCTCAATCACATATCTAGAACTCAATATATTTCCCTTTAAACTATCCAAAATTCATCCAAAAGCACCCCGAGAAGTCCTAAACCTGCAATTGAGGAACAAAACATACCAAAGTAGCATAGGCGAAGGATATGACATGAAATTGGCTCAAATGAGCTATAAGTAAGACTGAAATGGGGGCGAATAAGTGTGTAAATGTGCATATAAAATATGCACATCACTGAGCCGTCGCATCACGCAGGATCTCGATCTTTCCCGAGCCTAGTTTTGGGTGTAAGTTATAATTTCCACTTTTTCCTCCATTTGAAAATTATAACTTAAATTCTTTTTATTATTAAAATCTTCTTATACAAGTCTTTAATTTTTTCTTTTAGAAGGGTAAGAAGAAAAAAGCTAACACGCCCACAGCTCCGGAGCTCTTCCTTGACACCCATTCCCGGCTCGAAGACAATTGAAGATATTGGATCAAACCAAAAGATAAGGAATTATATGTAAGTTTCAAGCATTTTTGTATTTTTACAATAAGTTCAATTTTTTGAATGTTTAACCAATATTGTAGCTATTTTTAATAACAATGTTTATATTTTGTAGGAAGCATTTTCCGCCGAGAAACTTAGGCATCCCGAGAAATCCGATAACGAGATTTGGTTCGACTTGGTAAAGGGTTTCAAGAAAGGGAACGTCTACGGGATTGGGTCGGCAAAGAACGTATTTTACGAAACTCCAAGGGGAAGAATGTCGTCCACCTCAAAACAAACCTACGAGCCGACAGTCGTGGGAAGACTCCAAGCCGCACTTGACGAGGAAAAAAGAAAAAACGCGGAAAGGGATGAAGAAGTAAGGATAATGAAAGAAAAATTCAAGGCTTGGGAAAGCAGGTTTGACAATTGCAACCAAGGTCCCCCTCCCTATCGGCGGGATTATGATGAAGGCAATGGAGGTGGTGGATTCCAGGCCGAATCCAATATAAACCTTGGCTTCTGATATAGTTTAGAAACTTGTGACTTGAAACAATTTATGGTTGAATCAATTCCGTTTAAGAAAATTTGTAAACTTGAAACAATTTTCTTTATCTATATGACGATGTTGAGTTCACATCGTGTTGTTGTAAATGTGTGAAATCTTTGTGTTTTCTTGTATACTTGCAGGTATGATATGGTATGGTATGGTAACGAAATGGCAGGATGAAAACAGAAATTTTCTTGCAATATCACAGGTATTTTGGCGACTGAAATGTTCATTTGGCGACTATTTTCAGTCGCCAAACCTCCTGTATTTTTGCAAATTAAAAGGCATTTTGGCGACTGACTGGCGACTGATATCCGTCGCCAAAATGGCGACTGAATCCTTTGGTAGTCGCCAAAATGGCGACTGATGGCGAGTGATATCAGTCGCCAATTTGGCGACTACTTGAACTATCAGTCGCCAATTTGGCGACTACATTTCAGTCGCCATTTCGCCAATTTGGCGACGCTTTTTTCAGTCGCCAAATTTGGCAACTGAAAGTAGTCGCCCGAATTTTTTTTTGGCGACTAATGACTGCGACTGGGTCTTGGCGACTGATTTCAGTCGCCAAATTCATTTTAGCGACTGAAATTAGTCGCCAATATCAGTCGCCTGAATGTTGTTTTCTTGTAGTGGTGGAAGCTGCTTAACACTAGGTTGTTGTTTAGTACCTCCCATCATCCTCAAACTGATGGCCAAACTGAGGTGACCAACAAGACCTTGGGAAGGATCTTGAGGTGTATAGTCAGCAAATCTCTCAAGGATTGGGACTTGAAGTTGGCTCAAGCAGAGTTCTCATTCAATAGAGCTCCATCAGCAGCCACAGGCCACTCCCCCTTTGAAGTGGTCTATGGTACTAACCCCTTAATGCCTTTGAGTTTGTCTAATATGTGCAGGTCAGAGATCCACTATGATGGCAAGAAGAGGGTGGAACAAATGCTAAAACTCCATGAATCAGTCAGAAAACAAATTGAGAAAGCTAATGATCTATACAAGAAGAATGCCAAGGTTCCTAAGACCAAGAAAGACTTTGCACCAGAAGACCTAGTATGGATCAACCTAAGGAAAGAAAGGATCCCTTCCAAGAGAAAGAACAAGCTAGAGCCAAGAGCAGATGGTCCTTTCCAAGTCATAAAGAAGATAGGTCCTAATGCCTACAGAATTGATCTACCAGGAGAGTATGCAGTCCATGGGACATTCAATGTTGGAGATCTTAGTCCTTTCTTTGAAGACTCTGAGGGAGAGGAAGACACAGGCTTGAGGTCAAGCCCTTTTCAACCTGGGGAGGCTGCAGCAGGAGCTCACCCAAGGGGCTTTGATGATTAAGCCACAAACAAGGCAAACCTGACCCCAAGGACCCCTCAGATGGAAGCTCGAGTTACAAGGTCCAAACAACAAGCTATGAAAAGCCAAGATCAAGTCAGGACAAGCCACACCAATGAGGAAGACAGTCCAGGGCTCATCAACCCATGCCAAGCCCCAACACAACCCACATTACCCACACAAGACAGAAACAAAGCCATTCTGGCCCAGGCAGACCAATCAACAAACCCTGCAGCTAGGAGGTACACCAGGGCATCCCAACCACCCCCACCATGGCCTACCATCAAGTCAACCCTCTAAGCTACAAGTTTTCCCAGGACAAACCCTTTTGAAGTCTAGCAAAAACTCATGAAACAGACACCCCAAGCTAGAGTCCAGTGAGCAGCATAGTAGAGGCAGTACATGTTCAGATGAGGTTTCCTTTTGCCTAAGTCAACTTGTCTTCATCCAAGGCAGGTTTATCTAAGTCCTAATAAGATTATAGAGTCCCAAGAAGGAGCAAAACACCCAGGCAAAGCAACAAGACAACAAGAACAACAGATTTCCATTTCAGGAAAACTCCAAAAACTGCTTTATTTGCTTTTTGATTCAGTCTGTTTTTGTGTTTTGTGTCTGAACTTTATAGTTGTTGAGCTCGTCCTATTGTGAGGCTCTTAACTAGTGTCATTAGTAGTAGTTTGAACCCTAAGTTGGCCCTTGGATGATCTGTACATCCAATGGCTCACAAGATATCAACCTCTCTATATAAGGAGGTCTTGTATGTTTGTTTCAGTAGACTTTTATGAATGATTTAACTTTGAGAAATCCCTCAAATATATCAAACTTGTGCTAAGAGCTGTAGTTTGAAACAAGCCTGATACATCTTCAAGGTGTTTGATCAGTGCCTTGTCTTGTGAGTCAAGTTATATCTATGCCTTGCTGTGGTTAACTTGCTTGCTGTTGAGTCTAGTCTAGGGTGTTCGTGCTTTGCTGTAACACTTGAAAAATGTCTCTAAAACCAGTCTTTGAGTCCTTTCTCTTGTGCCTTGCTGTAGAGGAGTGTCTCTAAGTCATATCCCTTGAGTTTTCAGCTAAACAATTCACCCTCTCTAAAACAACATCCATTTGTTACTTGACATTGTTCTCAGTTTGAGTCAAGCTAATCAAGTTTCCTTAAAACTTTTAAGCCTTAGTAGTTTACACTCCAGGAGGCAACCCGTGTTTTCCCTTTTTATTTTCTCTTTTCCCCTTTTTCGTTGTTTTGTTAGATTTCTTTTGCAGATGAAAGAGTTTTTGAAGAATCTATGAAGACCTTCCTTGTCAAGTCCAAAAGACTAGCTTGGGGGAGTCTGCGCTGACTAGTAAGCTTCATTCTTCTTTCATTTTTCCTTTCTTCCCATTAAGCATCTCGTTGCATGTTTAGTCTTTGTGCTCACATTGAGGACAATGTGATGTTTAGCTTGGGGGAGGGATTGCATTTTACCATTTTGCATTTTAGTTGATCATTTTTCAAATTTTGAATAAAAGAGAAAGAGACGATTAGAGAGAAGATTTTAAAATTTTGAACACAATTGAATGCTTTTCATGCTTTGCTTGCTTTTTTTATTATGCTATCATGTTACATTTCCCAAACTTAGAGCTTTCAAACCACAATGATTCAATATTCATTGAATTGAGCATACATGGGGAAGTCTTGTACACAGTAGGCATGGGATGAATCTATAGATGAGTACGCTTGATCTTGACATTTGGCAAGTTACATATATTGTAAGGTAGAACCTCCTTAGACTGGTACATCTATACCCAGTCTCATTTAGGTGTGTGTAGTTCTCCTTGTGATGTGTGTCATGTCAAAACACATAAGTATGGTTCTTATTTCATTTCTATAAGCATTGCATTCATGATTCACTATGATTTGAAGCCTTTTTCACTTTAATTTGCCCTCAAAATTAGCCCCTTCATACAAATGCTTCACAAAAATAATAGCTACATGTAAAAACTGCCTACCTTTTGAGAAGATTATTGTGTATGGGTGCTCTTTTGAGAAGATTTGTTCTTATCTGTCAAAGTGAATTTGGAAGAACAAAAAAGTTCAAGAAGTGAAGTTTTGTTCAAAAGAAAAGAAAAAAAAAGAAAGAAGAAAAAATAGAAAAAAGAAAAATCGAAATAAAAGAAAGAAAAAAAAAAGAAATAAGAGAAGAAGTTGTGAGTATCTCCTCAAAATGTCAAATCAATAGAAGGAGTTTACCCTTGTGTTTCGTGTGTAATAAGCCAAATTGTTACTTCTGGCTTCGTTTTTCGTCTTTTGGGAATTCATCGAAAGTTTGGATTGAGTATTCATTTATCATTGGTCAGTTGCTAGCTCATTCTAACCTTCACATGACCATAACTATTTGTCCACCTTTCGCCATTTCCCAAAGCCTTCTTCATTTATTTTTCGGCTTCTTTTCTATGTGCATTGTGATCTTTGACTTGCGTTTTGAATTGTTTACCATATTAGATTGCGGACACATTTTCATAAGTCGTAGATAGGTAAGTGTCTCAAAAACATTTACATATAAAGAAATCACCTTTTACATACAATGAGTGTTCGAGTGTGCCGTGAGAGTCCATTTGTCAAAAGATCATGCAAGAGCCGAAAATTCTGTAGTGAAATTCTTTGTGCTACGCCGTTATGTAAATCTCAGCCATGTTTATGTATCATTCTTGCCCACGTTGTTTTTGGGTTATGATTCATTATGTTTTCAAAGTTTTACGTTGAGATTTGTTTCTTGATGGTGTAGTAGCCAATGCTTGCAACCCTTGTCCTGGTATGTTTGTTATGTTTGCTTGAGGACAAGCAAAGGTTTAGCTTGGGGGAGTTTGATAAGTGAATATTTGTATGATTTTAACCCCCATTTTAGCTCGGTTTTGTATGTCATTTGTGCTTTGTTAAGCCATTTTATGAGCTAATATCGTCTTCTAGGCGAATTCATGTGTTCTAACATGTTTTGTAGGGAAAGTAACGTTTCTACGCCCTTTTTCTATATTTCCGAGCATTTGCCTAGAACCCGACGATTTGAAGAAGCAAGCTTGACCATGTCAAAGGCATTTCAAGAAGGGTCACTAACTCAAAAGAGAGAAGGAGCAAAGACAGTTTCGTAGTTGTCGGAAGATCAATCAATTGGGCGAAAGAATTCATCGCTTTACATCAAACCCTATCAACAAACCCGATTGAAGAGGTCAAGGGGGATGATGGAAGTCAAGTCAAAGCAAAGGAAGATGAAACGTTTGTCAAAAGATTCCAGATGACAACTTACCCGATCGTGTAAGTGTGTACCCGATCGGGTATCCCTGCTGATCCGAGCATGATGCTTCAACTTCCTATTTTTGTCTTATGTGTTCAATGCTCGACCCCTTCCCCACAAAACCCTAATGCTATATATAGATGCTCCAGCCTCTCTTCTCAACACACAATCATCCATACAACAATCTTCTTACAAATCCTCTTTAGAATAATCTTTTCTTTTCTCTTTAGTTTAGTCTTTCTAGTTTAGATCATTTTCTTCTTTTGTCTTTAGTTCTTAGTTTATTTCTGTCCATTTCACATCAAAACATTAGTTTAGTTCAATAAT
The DNA here is from genome assembly GCA_022085475.1 of Heliosperma pusillum. Classification (NCBI taxonomy): domain Eukaryota; kingdom Viridiplantae; phylum Streptophyta; class Magnoliopsida; order Caryophyllales; family Caryophyllaceae; genus Heliosperma; species Heliosperma pusillum. Next base: position 21,782 of record JAIUZE010058968.1, read on the forward strand.
AATTTCAATCTTTGTAATCTACTTTGTTGGGTTCAAGAGTTGTAATTCGAGGAACGATTATTCTATGCAAGGGATTTCTATTATCGTTATCACTTTCGTTGTTGATCGTCACCTAGGTATTCCTAATTTATCCTTTGTTTATTGTCCTTTATTGTTTTTCATTTAATTGTTATTTTCTATTCATATCATTTAGATTCATTTTCATGTTGTTATAATCGTAATTTCATTTCTTAGATTGTCAAATAGCGTCGTTATTATCGCCACATAGAGAGTCTAAAATTATTATCAAAACCAACTAAACATGTCTATCCTAGTTTTCATTGTTAATAACATCTTAGACATAAACATTATCATGAGTGAGTCACCTTTCTAGGGTGTAGGGTAGCCATGTTGGATTGATTAAAAGATGATAATTGGATGAAAGAAATTGTGCTTTTAAAACATTGTGTCTATGCATGTTTGGACTTTAACGATAGTTGGCGATTTCTGATCAAAATCATTGACTAGTATGGAATTATTTTCTAAGGTAGAGATACGAGAATTGAATAGACAAAGCATGACATAGTGGATTAAGACCTAGTAAATCGCCTAAAAGCCTGCTAGACCATCTGATCTATGATTGTAATGAACACATCATTCTTACGAACTCGCAATGAATTATTTGCATATCCTAAATCCAATTTCATCAATATGTCAATCTACATGTGTGAACCTACTTCCCTAGATGCTTCTCATTATTGTTAATTCATCATTTTCTTTATTATTTTCATTTAGTTTGCTTTTATTTTGTTTTTATTTATATTCTTTATTAGTTTAGAATTCAAACCCTCGAAACCCAGAAAATCGTTAGATAAAACTCAATTGTGAGACGATTCACAATCCATAGGAAATACCATCTCCCTGAGGATCGACCTTTACTTCCGTAATTACATTAATTTGTTATTAGCCTAGTCTGGGTAAATTATCTTTGTATTGGGCTTGCGACAGGCCTGATCATAGAACCATCTTTCTTCTTTACAAAGAGAACGGGAGCACCCCAAGGCGAGGCACTTGGTCGAATAAAACCCTTCTCAATCATATCATCTAGCTTCTTCCTTAATTCTTTCAACTCGGTTGGAGCCATACGGTAAGGAGCTTTGGCTATGGGTCCAGAACCAGGTACAAGATCAATAGAGAACTCAACATCACGCTCGGGAGGGATCCCGGGGGCAAATCTTCAGGGAATACATCAACGAACTCACGAACTATAGGCACATCTTCAATACTTGGCAAAGAGGTAGTTGAAGAAGTCACAATACACAAGTATGCTTGGTGACCCTTTCTTACCATACTCACCAATTTCATAGCGGAAATCAAAGACACACCTTTTCGGGGATGAGATCCCTTATAGGTTATTCTAACTCCTAAAGGACTCTTTAAATAAATCTTTTGATCACGACACTCGAACCTAGCATGGTACAATGCTAACCAATCAATACCTAGAATTATATCGAACTCTCCTAGAGGAAACTTAAGGAGATTAGCGGGGAAGATAGAACCCGAAATAGATATTGGGACATTAGGATATAGAGTAGAGCAAGAGATAACTTCTCCGGATGGTAAGGATATGGGAGTATCCTCACTAGATGTAGGCTCGATAGATAATTTATTAGCATAAGTCGAAGACACAAAAGACATAGAAGCACCGGTAACAAATAGAATAAGACACGGTTGCTCTAAGATTGAGAACATACCCGTAATGATCTCCGGTTGAGCATCGGCTTCGACACGGCTCATAACAAAGATAGAACCCTTAGGTTTAGCAGGAGGGGGGGGCAACTTTCGATCGGGGCAATCATCATAACGGTGACCACCCTTTTGGCAAAAGAAGCACACATAAGGTCGGTTGAAACATGCCACACCGGGGTGGTGTGGAAGTCTACAACGGTTGCAAAAGCGACCTTGAGCTTGAGCTTGTGGAGCATAAGGCTTATGAGCCACATTAGAAGTAGCTCGAGGAATGAAAGGAGCGGGAGCTCTTGCATTTGCATTTGAAGGAGGATTGAATCTCCTCTTGTTAGCATAAGAGTTAGAAGAAGACAGAATAAACGGTCTCTTCCCAAAGACATTTGGCCTAGTAGCGTAAGAAGGAGAGGGATTATTCATCAAAGCTTCATCCCTAATGGCCTTCATAGAATTCTCGGCCCACAAGGCATCATCATATAAATCCTTAAAGGAAGTAGTATTTCTCCTCACTTTACTTTGAAGTACAGCACTCAGCTTGTTGCGGTAGTAGAAAGCTCGGTCCTCGTCATCTCTGATAAGCCTCGGAGCAAAATGAGCAAGCTTGTTGAACTCCGTAGTGAAGTCATGTGCCGACAAGTTGCCTTGCTTAAAGTCAATAAACTCCTTGAGCCTTTGTTGTTTAAGCTCTTTAGGATATAATCGACCTTCCACTAGAGCTTTAAAACAAGCCCAGTTGAAGTCATCTTCAAGAGTAGCGGTGGCACTAGTAAAAGCCCACCAATTATCCACTTCCCTTACAAGGAAGTGCTTTGCGATCCTCACCTTGTCCTCTTCACGAACTTGATATAGATCAAACTGCTTCTCCATCTCTCGGAACCATTCCGATAGCTCAGTAGGGTCCGGCTCTCCACCATCAGGTATAATCTTACTCCTAGCTATTTGACCTGCTATCCAAGCGTAGCCTCCTTGGTGGTTATCTTCTCTACGAGGGGGAACTTGGTTGGCTTGAGCTAACGCCGCATCTTGTTGATTTTTCAACACTTGCGTAAGATCTTCCAGCATGACATTCTCTACTAGTCGAGGTCTAACCATCTTCATAAGAAACAAAAACAAATTAAGTTACTCCTATCAATTAGCATAAACAAATAGACTACCAAGTAAAGTCCTTAACTTCTACCCAATCTCTCATTTATTATTTCATGGTCAAGTAGTTTAATTTAGGGTTCACGTGTGTGCGTCGGGAGCGATCAAAAGCTCTGATACCAACTGTGACAACCCTCGCGAATGCGTAAATAAAACCTACAAGCATGTATTTAATTAGCGGAATTACGGTATTTTAAAAAAAAACCTTTATACATGCAAAAATAGAAAATACGCGTGATGTCAAATATTACAACGCAATACAACATACTAACAAGAGAGCAGT
>JAIUZE010058979.1:452-33415 GCA_022085475.1 Heliosperma pusillum
AACAAGCGGTACGCTACATGTAAATGACACCACCTCGCAAGTATACAACATTTGACGGCCGGGTCGATCAACGCAAAGCGTTCGCCTCCCAACAACGTCGTCATATGCCCACTAACACATGCAATTAAGCAGTAAGGATACATCCCCGTTCCGAAAATCAAGCCTTACGAACGTGGACGTAGCCAAGGGAATGAGAGTACAAAGAACATATAAAATTAGTGCTCGAACCGTAATATTTGTAAAAACGACTCAAAGTGGGATATATGAAAAACCGTCAGCAAGCATGATAATAGGGCAATATATAAATGTAACTATGATAAACATGAATCAATACATGATACATAAGTATAAGACCAAGTTTAAGAAGCATAATAAATAGGAAACATAGATCTTATCTCAAAACAACAAGTTTGGAAACTAACTAAAACAAGGGTCCACTTCAAACGATCATAACTAGAGTTCTAGAAATGCAAATTCAGAAATTCCAAAAGGAGGTGATAGCTTATCCTCTTACGGTTCCAACAGGATGTCAGAAGCCCAAAACAAGCAAGTACATAGGAGATATGATCATTTTCGAAAAGGGGTCAGTGCAGGAAAACTGCAGTCGTCACGACCGTGACTTGTATGTCACGCTCGTGAAACTGTCTGTTACGCAAGGGTATTTGGTCAGCCACTCATTTCACGCTCGTGACATGAGTTTCACGACTGTGACTTGGGTCAAGACATCTCCATTTTGTTCTAAACTCAACCATCATCAACTACTATCATAAATCATCAATTCTCATATCAATTCTCAACAAACAACAAGTATCATCATCAAGACAATTTCTAAGCTTACTAGTCAAATTCTAAATACGATTCCTAACATAGAAAACACGTAAAACACGTAAATGATATCGAGTAACCTTTCACCGTTACCTTTATGCGTCTTTAAACGATTTCTAAACCTTCCTCCACTAGATAGTAAACTTTGTCGGGGTCTAGAAAGTCTCCACCTAAACAAAGACGACAAAAGATGAATATAATTCACCTTTGAGAAAGACGGATAAATTGAAAAGCGAGAAAGACGGTAATTTTATTACCAATACGGATAGAGGAAGATAAGAGGGAACAAAAAAAGACGAACCTTGGTGAATTTGAGCAAGAAATGAAGGCGTAGGATCGATATTAAGACTTGAGCAAATATGGAGGCTAGGTTTTGGTGGTTTGTATGAGGAAGAAGAAGTTTGAGTTGTGAGGGAGTTAGGTTATGAGGGAGTATATGAAGGAGTAAGTGGAAAAAGTCAAGGAAAGGTCAATGACGTCTTAAGACGTGATTCACTTGAAATCTCGCGTAAAATCCAAATACGGACTCGGAAATTCTAAATTCCACACGGAAAATTTAATTCTAAACTAAAACTAAATTTCGCTGAAAAGTATCCGTAAAATATTTTTACTATAAAAATAGGGTACATTTGCGGGTGTTACATCTTGGCCTTTAAACAAAAACAAGATCCTAAATCTACAAATTAAATTACAAAAGGACAATGTAATAAAACAATACAAACAAGAGGACAACAAAGCAAAAGTAATCAGTCCAAGGGACTGTTTGGACGTTGCATAGTTGCTGCCCCAACTGGTTGCCCTTACTCTGTATTTGCCAGGGCCCCCTCGTCCTAGTCATGGCCTTCCACGTCCTTGTCATGGCCTTGTCATGGCCTAGCCAAGGTAGTTGGCATGTGCTTGTCACAACCAAGACATGGGACTGACATGTGCTTGTCAAGGCTGCCATGTGCTAGTCTAGTGCTTGCCATTGTCTTGTTTGTCCTAGCACAATGTAGCCTCATGTCCTTGTCTTGACAGAGACATGTGATAACCATGTCCTTGTCATGGCCTACTCAAGGCTTGCTCAAGGCCGAAACATGGACTGACAAGTCCTTCTTGTTGCTGCCCATTTTGTCCTTGTTCTTCAAGTGCCTTGGCTTGATTAGGGGACAAGAAGGGGGACCATATCATATCACACAAAGCTTAAGTAATCAGTCCAAGGGACTGTCCAGATCAAGACATGGCTGTTTAGGCCGAGACAGGGGCCCCTTGGCTTTGTCTTTGCTTGTCAACTCCTTGTCAAGGCTGCCATGTCTTGTGCTTGGGCTTGCCAACGCCTTGTTGTGGTCTAGGCAAGGTAGCAGGCTTTACCTTGACTTGACAAAGCCATGTGATAGCCATGTCCTTGTCATGGCTTATTTAGGCCTAGAAAAAGGGCTTCCAATTCCTCATTGTTGCTGCCAAGAGCTTGTCCTTGTTGCTCACTTGCCTTGGCTTGTTTTAGAACACCCAAAAGGGGAACCATATGATGTTGTTTGTCCTTGGAATCTTGTAATTTGAGCTCACCATTTGGCCTTGCAAAAACAGGCTGCTAACCAGCCATTTTTGGCCTCTTTGGAATTTATTTTAGTGCAATAGTGTTGGGGTATTTATAGGAGTTTAGGGTAGTGGAATATGATGTAATTGTCCACTTATAAGTGGAAATATTGCCTAATTTCCACCTAATAGTGAGTGCGCATTTTTCGGTTCAAATTATGGGTTTTGGGTTTATTTTTGACTTTTGATATTTGTCCCACAATTATTTATAAGTCAAATACTTAATTATCTAGTATAATGAATTTTTAATTGGACCATTTAACAATTAAATAATATACACTTAACTTGTAAGTGTTATTTGACCATTATATCAATATATAATGGGTCATTGGATACCCATTTAGCTAATATTACAACTCCTTGTAATATTTATTAGCTAATTACCAATACCTCACAATATATATAAATACCACAAGTAATTGAGTAAATTAACTTTTAATAACTAAATTTCACTTTATTTGATCACATCAAATATTTTGGTCCGAGTTCAAAATTCGATCATCACATTAAAACTCACTTGAATAATCTTTAGTCAATATTAATAAGGGACTAATTGAAATTTACCTTTATACAATATCATTAGTTTTTCCATTGGGGTTCCTCCCTATAGGTGTGACCGAGAGGGGTCAGTTGATTACCGCCGTCAAACGACAGTAACGTCTAACTCTAGTCAGCTGAGCGTTACCGATATACGTTAATCAACTGACAAGTATAAAATAAATATATCCCAAATTTATTCCTTTTATGAGATTTAATAATATAGACACACTATTGTGGAGGACACCTACTCCAACAAGATCCACTTGCACTGAAGAGGTCGTACCTTCTCAGGTAAGTCTACCAAGTCCCATACTTGATTTTCGCGCATAGAATCCATTTCGGATCGCATGGCCTCGAGCCAATGCGTGGAGTCGGGACTAGAAACGGTCGACTTGTAGCTGGTGGGTTCATCATTTTCAAAAAATAACAAATTTCCATCTTCCTCGATAGATTCGAGGTAACGGTCCGGTTGATGAACAATTCTACTTGACCTTCTAGGGACAACATCCGTTTCAGAAGAGGAGGGAACGTTTTCCTCTACTTTATTCTCTGTTTGTGGCTCTTGAACTTCATCAAGTTCAAACTTTCTCCCACTCTGTCTATTAGAAATAATATTGTTTTCAAGAAAGACAGCATTACGAGACACAAACACTTTGTCCTCGTGACAGTTGTAGAAGTAACAACCACGTGTTTCCTTAGGATACCCTACAAAAAGACATTTGTTGGATCTGGGTGCGAGTTTGTCGTTAGACTTGTCATGAATATACGCCTTGCAACCCCAAATTCTCATAAATGACAAATAAGGAGCCTTTCCTTTCCATATCTCATATGGAGTCGTGTCTGCCGCTTTAGATGGACTACGATTTATTGAAAAAATTGCGGTTAAGATAGCAAATCCCCAAAATGAATCAGGAAGCTCTGTGAGACTCATCATCGACCGAACCATATTTAATAATGTTTTATTTCTCCTTTCGGACACACCATTTAGTTGAGGTGTGCCAGGAGGAGTCCATTGTGATACTATGCCACAATCTTTTAGATGTGAATCAAATTCATTATTTAGATATTCACCACCACGATCGTATCGTAGGGTTTTAATCTTCTTATTCAGTTGGTTTTCTACTTCATGTTGAAACTCTTTGAACTTTTCAAAAGCTTCACTCTAATGACTCATTAAGTAGACATATCCATATCTACTCAAATCGACGGTAAAGGTAATGAAATAGTTATAACCACCTCTAGCTTGGAGTCATTGGGCCACACACATCCGTATGTACAAGGCCTAATACATCACTTGCTCGTGTTCCTTTTCCCGTTAAAGGAGCACGAGTCATCTTGCCTAAAAGGCAATATTCGCATACACCATAAGATTCATAATCAAATGGTTTGAGAAGTTTCGTTGAAACAAGTCTCTTTATGCGTCGTCGTTTATATGACCTAAACGACAATGTCAAAGGTATGATTGCTTAGTTTCACCTAATTTGAGCTTCTTACTCTCTACATGATAAACTTCATTAATATTTTCTAGAACATAAATACCTCCAATAGAGACGGCTTTACCATAAAACACATCATTAAAAGAAAACGAACAACTATTGTTCTTGATTACAAAAGAGAAACCCTCCGCGTCAAGCACGGATATGGAGATAATGTTCTTGGTCAAGGAGGGTACAAAATAACAATTATTTAGATACAATTCAAGACCACTAGCTAAGGTGAGTACAAAAGTTCCTACGGAAACGGCGGCTACTCTTGCTCCATTCCCCATACGTAGGTCTACATCACCCTTGGCTAGTGCTCGCACGTTCTTCAGCCCCTGTAAATGATTACAAAGGTGAGAACCACATCCGGTATCAAATACCCAAGTAGAAGTGCAAGCATAGTTAATATCTATCATATAGAGAGAAGAGAGGATTATACCTGACGGTGTCACACATCCATCTTTCTTATCCTTCAAATACTTGGGACAATTGCGTTTACAATGTCCCTTGCCTTTACAATAAAAGCATTCGGCGTCGGCATGCTTCTTGCCCTTAGCCTTGGCATTGCTATACATTATAGCTTTGCCCTTTCCTTTTCCATGCTTCTTAAATTGGGCTTTAGCTTTGCCCTTTCCCTTTTGAACCCCAAGACTTAAGTTCTTCAACTTCATTGAAAGAACGTCCCATTTCTCACTCCCACTTGCCTCCATATCCCGTTCGACTTGGGTAAGGAGGGCATGGAGCTCATGAAAGATCTTGTCCATGCCATGCATGTTATAGTTTGCCCTAGTTTGTGGTCACGTGTGGGGCAACCTTTTAGCCATTGTCTAGCTTGGCTTCAAAAAGCCATGTCATAGCATTGTATTGGCGTATGTCAGGTGATTGAGAAAACGCCAAAGTCACCCTCGAGAATATCTCATATACTCCTAGGGTGATGTATTGTTTCTTAAGACTAGAGGACATTGACTGTGACACCCTCAAATTTGCGGAAAGAAAAAAATAATTTAACTAAATAAAAGATGAGAATATATAACGAAGGTGTCTTAAAAAAAAAAGGTTCAACAAAAATGAAATAATATTATACAAAATACATATCCAAAACGGGAGACATATTTCCCGTATAAATACGTAAATAAAAGAGTGTATAATAATATACAATCCTAAGAACCGAATATAGGTCCAAGGTAAATACTTCGCTCGCTAGCTCGTCAATGTACCCAAAGTATGCATCACAAACCTGCCAACCGCATTAAATATAAACACGGAAGCCACAGTCAGTGGGGAGTAACTCCGAGTTCTCCCAGCCACGAAATGTCGAGTTTAATAAAAAATGAATAACATAAAAGAGATGTATATGGAAAATACAAAGCCTTAACATATACGATATGCTTTTCATGTTATGAAACAAATAACTAACATATAACCTAGCATATGAAGGCTAAGCTACTCATGCAAGCTATCATGTGAATCAATTAACAACCGGTAATCCAAACTCTATCAACCTTAGCCGGCTTGCATCTCACCTTCTAAGATTCATAGAATCATCAAACATGAAAGACCAATACGTCTAGAAACAGGCATAAGTTCTTAGTACAGTCAATAGTCGACTTCTGTAACTCGAGTCTATACCACAAGGTAGGAAAACATCCTAGCCCTAAACTGATCAGACCTAGCGACAACAGCTAACCCATTCCCTGTCTCATTACATAACCGTACATGAGAAACTCTGATAGGCGACCCCCTAAGCAGAGATGGCTAGTACTTAAGCTGGCTCCCTTCCCCAAAGTGGAAACTCTTAGGATGCCATGCCCCCGGCTTGGTATCAAAAGGCCCAGGCCAGTGACACAAACGCTATCAGTGGTGAACATATACTCGTTAAAGTTGTTAAGGCCTATCAATGTCATGGTCCAAGATACTCATTTAGAATTAGAATGGTCAAGACGCCATATACTCATAATTCTCTATGGGTACTTAGTCCACACGACATATATCATACAATCAAACAGTCACGGGAAAAACTTCCTATCATGTGACTAATTGCATATAAATCACATTCAAATATCATATCGCCTCATATCTACTAAGGCTCATTCATTCATTCATTAAATAAAACCTTACCTGAAGACGAATCCCCGACCCGAGTCCCGCGACGGGTCATCAGTCAAAACGGGGCTGACTAGATCTTAGTTTGACCAAACCCGTTTGATCAAACCGGCTAGAAACAGAGTCTTTACCAATTAGACTTGAACATAAGAATCATCATATTCATTACATGTTTATTTTATTAAAACTTCTAACATGTGAAATATTAAATCTTACGAAAACCCGCATGACTTAAAGTATATCGAATTAAACTATAATCTCGTATTATAATTTCTAACATGTGAGGAATTATAATATTATGAAAAATACTTTTAATTAAATAATTTACTTATTAAAATTTCCCACTTGCTAAATATTACAAAACCCGATAAATTAACACTAAACTCAAAAACCGTCACAAGTCCAACAAGGTGACTCATGGGCTGATTTGGGCCGGACCTAACACGGGCCTGGACTGGGCCCACGGGCTGTTTTGGGCTGTTTTGGACTGTTTTGATTGACTTTACTAAAAACCGTTTCCTAATATTTCCCGCATGCTTAACATATTTAAAACCCGTCAAAACAACAACAAAACAATCAAGTATCGACCCAACCCACTAGCCCACTCACGGACCAGCCTAGACCGGACCTGGACCGGGCCTGAACCGGCCTGGTTTGGGTCGGTTTTGCCAGCCACTTTACACGGCCACCCTAACAACAACACCTAATTTATTTCTAACATGTTCTAAAAATCAAACATCCATTTTAACAACCAATTCAACCATCATTCATACAAAAATCATGGTTATAAATAAATCATCCAAACATGTCAAGAACACTAACATATTAAAAATTCTATACAACATAAAAATCATACAACTTATCATGTTACTACCAAAAACCATAAATCATAATAACATGAACAAAAACAAAAGATGAACCAAAAACAAAAGAAACAAAAGCTATGTAACATTAATTCGTCGAGTAACTCGGAATCGTTACCTTAGCTAGCAAAATCAATTAGCACCAAAATAAGAAGTATAAACTAAGAAACCCGTCTTCTAATCTTCCCCTAATATATACGAGTCACCAAACTCTTCTTCAAAATCTTCCCCTATAAGAAATGACAAGAAAAACATTATTAGAATTAAAACTTGATTTTCCATAATTAAAGTGTTGAAAACGATTTTGACGGAATTGAAATTAAACCGTACTTGAAGATGGAGAGCGAAGAGGAGATTCTAGAAATATAAGTTAGGACGTATTTGAATAAGAAATGAAGGTTTTATGATGATTTTGCTCAAGAACGACGAAGAACGACGAAGAACGACGAAGAACGATGAAGAACGATTAAAGAAAGTGTTAATTAGATCTTAATTTGATTTATTGTAAAATGAAAATTTGTTAGTGAGTAAGTGTGGTGAGTGAGCCGTGTACATATAGAGAAAATATCGAGTCGGGTTTTGAAATTTTTGTTACGGAATTGACTCGGGTTTTATAATTAATTAAGGTAATTAATTAGATATCATTAGATTAATAATCAAATATCTAGATATTATGTTATTGTAATCAAAAGAAAGACAAATATCTAGCTCTAAGAGAGGAAGGAGAGCCGTGTGGAGTATGGTGATATCGGGTCTGTTTTGTAAACGGTTTGCGTAATTTTCGTTGACGGATCGATAAAGTAATAAATATCTAAGATATTATTATTAGATTAATCAAAATAATGAACATATCCAAAAGTGAGTGGAAAAGGATGACATGGGCGTGTGACTCATGCCAAAGTCGGGTTTCGGGTTTGTTTCGGGATTTTAGATGACTCGGGAATAGTTAAATGACGTTCGGGTTAAAACCGTCAAAGTTATTCTTTAATTCCGAATAAATTCAAAATAATTATATTAAATTATCATAATTCCAAATAAATCTTAATAAAAATAAATTAAAAATATTATTTTTTTTAAATAAAATTTCGGTCTTCAAACTTATAAGGCGAGTCGGAAAAAGTCAACGAAAGTCAAAGTTGACTTAAAAACGAGATTCTCATGGAATCTCTCAAAAATTCCAAATACGAACTCGGAATTTCAAAATTCAACTGGAAACAATAAATTCCACTTTAAAACTTAAACAGGCTCAAAAGTATTCGTAAAATATTTTCACTAGAAAAATAGGGTACTTTTCGGGTTGTTACAATCACCCCTCCTTTTAAAAAGTTTCGTCCTCAAAACTTAGAAGAAGGAAATTAACATATATGTAGGTCTATTTCAAAACTGTTAAAAATATATTTGTATTAAAAATACTGGGTCTTATCAATGGAACGGAAGGTTCTCGTCCGCGGTTAAGAACATCGACGTCCCAAGTCAAAGACTCAAAAGATACATTTTCGCATCAATAAATGAGAAAACTAGTTATCGAACGTCTCCAATAACGAGTCTCAACACTCCTTGACGGTAAAACTACTTGAAATCATTAAAATATTTTCAAAAGCTTTTAGTTCAAAAATTTCATAGTAAAGGTAATAACTCTACTATCTATGCTTAAAATTTCTAACTAAAACTTCTAATAATCTATCTATAGAAGATGATATTCGATAGAAAGAACGGAATATTCGAAAGAATAAATCGAATAGAAAGAAGTAAAGAAAGAAGGATGAACCCCAATACTATCTTCCCTCTATGAAAATTCAAATGTCGATCGTAACTCGACAATACTAACTGCAACAGAATCTAGTCCTCAAGAGAGTGCAATATATCCTCAACATTTTCAATCATCGGATTCCTACCAAAATATTTCATAAGCATGACACATCGAGTAGCAACTCCCAATTATTCAAATTTAATTAAACCTTTCTAAGGTCCATCAAAACTCTTATTGGAAACCACCATCCAAATATTTATAATTAGGGAAACAAGACCGCTAACCACCACAAAGTAAAGGACTTACTATGAAATCCTTTAATCCGATTTATCCTAAAATTCATTATCCTAAATTATTAACAATGAACCTTCTCATCCTCCAAAGTTGAATCTCGAAACCTCAAAGAGATTAGTCACACAAATCTCGATTCACTTAACTTTTGCCAAACATAGGGCAATGTGACCGTAATCAATTTATTTATCTCTTCCAAACTCTCAATACATCGGTTTTCGCTTATGTCGATATTCCTCAAGTTGTGTCATCAAATCCTAATTCCACAAAGTATTTGTTCCCGTTAGGGTCCAACATTTAACGACAACAAATTCCCAAGTAACATTAAAAATCACTCAACTTCCTAACCACAACTACAACTATTATTAAGCTTATTTCGATCCTCAAAAAGATATTGCAACTTCAAGCTTTCATATTTTAAAACCACTAGGATAGTTTCTTCCTAAACTTATTCTCCATTTTCTATAATCATTTTAAACACGAAACTAGCTCCATAGGACGGTTAGGTATCATATTCGAAACTCCTTCAAAACACCTCCACTAACCCTTACGATAGCTAAAAGAAAACTACCTCTCAAGAGAGTAGGGATAAAAGATCATGATACTAGGAACATTAGGAAGCATTATTAAAGACTAAGATAAGAAGAAATTAAAAGACGAAGGCGAGAAAAGAAATGAGGTTGATTTAAGGAAGTGAAACTACCAGACACTATCTCCGGACGGTAAAGATATAGGAGTACTTTCTCCAGTTGAAGCTTTGAGAGGTAATTTATCGGGTAATCTCCTCGAAATAAAGGATAAAGAAGCTCTCGTATCTAATAAAATTAAACACGGTATTTCTTAAATTGAAAACATACCAGTCATAACGTCTGGTTGAGCATCGGCCTTAGTGCGGCTCATTAGAATTCTACCCCTCGGTCTCCCAGAAGTATCTGGTGTAAAAGTTGTCTTCTTCTTTTCAGGACATATATTAGACTTATGTCCCGGTTTCCGACAAGCATAGCACACAATTGGCTTGTTGAAACAGCCAATACCTGGATGCATAGGCAGCTTGCACCCAAAACAGATACGACCCTTAAGATCGTTGTTGCTCGGGAAGAATGGACGTTTACTCTTACCATCGGCATTAGAGGAAGAGGAAGCGAAACGTCTTTTGTCATGGAAATTTGACCTTGGATTGAAAGAGGAAAAAGGAGATGGACTCTTCATCTTTGCCCCATCACTAAAGGCCTTCATGGAGTCCTCGGCCCGAAGGGCATCATCATACAATTCTCCGAAAGATGTAGAGCTCCTCCTTACTTTGCTTTGGAGCAAAGCACTTAGCTTATTACGATAGTAAAAAGCTCTATCTTCATCATCATTGATGAGTCCTGGCGCAAAACGAGCAAGCTGGTTGAATTGAGTAGTGAAGTCTTGGGTCATTAAATCACCTTGCTTGAAATCGATGAATTCTCTGAGTCTTTGCTGACTGAACTTCATGGGGCAAAATCGGTCCTCAACAAGAGACTTGAAACGTTCCCACTCGAAATTGATTTCTAGAATAGCGGTGGGATTGGAAATAGACCACCAGTAGTCTGCCTCCCTTACCAGGAATAACTGAGCAATCCTTACCTTGTCCTCTTCAAGGACTTGGTAATGGTCGAATTGGTTCTCCATCTCTTTAAACCATTCCGAGAGCTCGGTAGGGTCCGGCTCACCACCATAAGGCGTAATATTGCTCCTAGCAATTTGGCTAGCCACCCAAGCATAGCCTTCTTGGCAATTGTCTTCTCTATGAGGAGGAACTTGGTTGGCACTAACATCCATCTCTTCTATATGAGGTCCAACCATCTTCATAAGAAACAAAACAAATTAAGTTACTCCTAACAATTAGCATAAACAAATAGACTACAACATAAATCCTAATCTACCCATCCTACCATTCTATCTCACAAGTTTATTATTTTATTAAGGTCAAGTTATTTATACAAGGGTACACAAACGTGCGTCGGGAGCAAAAATGCTCTGATACCAACTGTGACACCCTCAAATTTGCGGAAAGAAAAAAATAATTTAAATACATAAAAGATGAGAATACATAACGAAGGTGTCTGAAAATAAAAAGGTTCAACAAAAAGGAAATAATATTATACAAAATACATATCCAAAACGGGAGACATATCTCCCGTATAAATACGGAAATAAAAGAGTGTATAATAATATACAATCTAAGAACCGAATATAGGTCCCAGGTAAATACTTCGCTCGCTAGCTCGTCAATGTACCCCAAATATGCATCACCACCTGTTCGACCGCATTAAATATAAACACGGAAGCCACAGTCAGTGGGGAGTAACTCCGAGTTCTCCCAGCCACGAAATGTCGAGTTTTATAAAACATGAATAACATAAAAGAGATGTATATGGAAAATACAAAACCTTAACATATACGATATGCTTTTCATGTTATGAAACAAATAACTAACACATAACCTAGCATATGAAGGCTAAGCTACTCATGCAAGCTATCATGTGAATCAGTTAACAACCGGTAATCCAAACTCTATCAACCTTAGCCGGCTTTCATCTCACCTTCTAAGATTCATAGAATCATACAAACATGAAAGACCAATACTTCTACAAACAGGCATAAGTTCTTAGCACAGTCAATAGACGACTTCTGTAACTCGAGGCTATACCACAAGGTAGGAAAACATCCTAGCCCTAGACTGATCAGACCTAGCGACAACAGCTAACCCATTCCCTTTCTCATTACATAACCGTACATGAGAAACTCTACTAGGCGACCCCCTAAGCAGAGATGGCTAGTACTTAAGCTGGCTCCCTTCCCAAAGCGGAACTCTTAGGATGCCATGCCCCCGGCTTGGTATCAAAAG
Organism: Heliosperma pusillum; assembly: GCA_022085475.1. NCBI lineage: Eukaryota > Viridiplantae > Streptophyta > Magnoliopsida > Caryophyllales > Caryophyllaceae > Heliosperma > Heliosperma pusillum. The sequence continues at coordinate 12,756 of JAIUZE010058979.1, forward strand.
GCCCAGGCCAGTGACACAAAAGCTATCAGTGGTGAACATAATACTCTTAATGATAGTACGGCTATCCATGTCATGGTCCAAGATACTCATTTAGATTAGAATGGTCAAGACCCATCTACTCATAATTCTCTATGGGTACTTAGTCACACGACATATATCATACAATCAAACCGTCACGGGAAAAACTTTCCTATCATGGTGACTAATTGCCGAAATCATATTCAATATCAATATCGCCTCATATCTACTAAGGCTTATTCATTCATTCATTAAAATAAACCTTACCTGAAGACACCTCCCCGACCGAGTCCCCGCGACGGGTCATCATTCAAACGGGCTGACTAGATCTGTTTGACCACACCCGTTGTCAACCGTTAGAAACCAGTCTTTTTACCAATTAGACTTAACATAAGATCATTCATATTCTTACATTTTTATTTTTTGAAAACTTTCGAACATGTGAAATATTAAATCTTACGAAAACCCGCATGACTTAAATTATATCGAATTAAACTATAATCTCGTATTATAATTTCTAACATGTGAGGAATTATAATATTATGAAAAATACTTTTAATTAAATAATTTACTTATTAAAATTTCCCACTTGCTAAATATTACAAAACACGATAAATTAACACTAAACTCAAAAACCGTCACAAGTCCAACAAGGTGACTCATGGGCTGATTTGGGACGGACCTAACACGGGCCTGGACTGGGCCCACGGGCCGTTTTGGGCTGTTTTGGACTGTTTTGATTGACTTTACTAAAAACCGTTTCCTAATATTTCCCGCATGCTTAACATATTTAAAACCCGTCAAAACAACAACAAAACAATCAAGTATCGACCCAACCCACTAGCCCACTAACGGACCAGCCCAGACCGGACCTGGACCGGGCCTGAACCGGCCTGAACCGGCCTGGTTTGGGTCGGTTTTGCCAGCCACTTTACACGGCCACCCTAACAACAACACCTAATTTATTTCTAACATGTTCTAAAAATCAAACATCCATTTTAAAAAACCATTCAACCATATTCGATACAAAATCATGGTATAATACATCATCCAACATGTCATAAACACTAACATCATAAAAATTCCATACAACATAAAAATCATAACTACTTATCATGTTACTACCAAAACCATAAATAACAATAACATGAACCAAAAACAAAAGATATGTAACATTAAATTCGTCGAGTAACTCGGAATCGTTACCTTAGCTAGCAAAAATCAAGTAGCACCAAAAATAAGAAGTAAAGAAAACCCGTCTACTAGTCTTCTCCTAAAATATACGAGTCACCAAACTCGTCTTCAAAATCTTCTCCTATAAGAAATGACAAGAATAATATTGTTAGAATTAAAACTTGATTTTCCATAATTAAAGTGTTGACAACGATTTTGTCGGAATTGAAAATAAACCGTACTTGAAGATGGAGAGCGAAGAGGAGATTCTAGAAATATAAGTTAGGACGGATTTGAATAAGAAATGAAGGTTTTATGACGATTTTGCTCAAGAACGACGAAGAACGATGAAGAACGACGAAGAACGATGAAGAACGATTAAAGAAAGTGTTAATTTGATCTTAATTTGATTTATTGTAAAATGAAAAGTTGTTAGTGAGTAAGTGTGGTGAGTGAGCCGTGTACATATAGAGGAAATATGGAGTCGGGTTTTGAAATTGTTGTTATGGAATTGACTCGGGTTTAATAAATATATTACGGTAATTGATTAAATATAATTAGATATTAAGTTAATTAAACCAAATATCTAGATATTATGTTATTGTAATGAAAAGAAAGAAAATATCAAGGCCTAAGAGAGGAAGGAGAGCCGTGTGGAGTATGGTGATATCGGGTATGATTTTAAGCGATTTGCGTAATTTTCGTTGACGGATCGATAAAGTTATAAATATCTAAGATATTATTATTAGTTTAATCATATTAATTAAAAGATCCCATATGAGTGGAAAAAGATGACATGGACGTGTGACTCATGCCAAAGTCGGGTTTCGGGTTTGTTTCGAGATTTAAGATGACTCGGGAATAGTTAAATGACGTTCGGGTTAAAACCGTAAAAGTTATTCTTTAATTCCGAATAAATTCAAAATAATTATATTAAATTATCATAAATCCAAATAAATCTTAATAAAAATAAATTAAAAATATTATTTTTTTAAATAAAATTTCGGTCTTCAAAATTACAAGGCGAGTCGGAAAAAGTCAACGAAAGTCAAAGTTGACTTAAAAACGGGATTCTCATGGAATCTCTCAAAAATTCCAAATACGAACTCGGAATTTCAAAATTCAACTGGAAACAATAAATTCCACTTTAAAACTTAAACAGGCTCAAAAGTATTCGTAAAATATTTTCAATAGAAAAATAGGGTACTTTTCAGGTTGTTACATTGACCATATCAAGACCATCTTGACGTCATTGGATACTTTCAAGTACTCCTTATAAGCGGCCTTGGCCGCATTAGTGGCGCTTGGGCCGGGATCATTGGGAGGGGTTTCGGTCAAGTAGCGCAAGACGTTATCCGATAACGCCGCACTCTTGATCGTTTGCTCCCACTCGACGAAATTAGATCCATCGTCTTTTAAGATGCATCTGTCCATTACGGACCTTAGCCATGAGTCTTTGCCAAGTTGAACGGTATTATTTTTATTGTTTGCCATTTGCGAATTGAATTACTACAACAAAATTAGGAAATATTAACATTCAATGTTATAAACAATTTTTACTTGTAAAAAAAGTTTTTAAACAAGTCACTAATATAATGACCCCTCACGAAATTATATAAGCAATTCCGAGACCCCCATTTTAGAAAAAAATGAACATGTTATGCCACCTTTGTGTAATAAACGGTAAGTCAACACTTTGACTAATTCTACTCCTAGAACTCTCGGTCGATTGATTTCATCTAAATCCGTCTCCTAGTCCCGAGATAACGCTTATCCCGTTGAGACCAACCCAATTTAGGCATGTGATCGCAGCACCCTACTTACCCGAGGTAAAAAGGTCCACGTTGTGGTTGTCCTAATGAACACGAGATTCATAGGTGCTTTAATTGGTAAGGCTAAATCTCAATTCAATTTTAAGTTGTGTGACAGGTCTTGTCCATTTAGTTATTAATTCCCTATAAGTGAACTAAGTCGGCGAATTTTAAATAACGTTGAATTGACAATCGAGAAATAAAAATGCATGTTGGCGATTTTGGCATGAGCGGAAAACAAAAACAAGCAATTAAAACTTAATAAATCCTAGTATGGCCACCTAGCTAATCGTATTAAGTAGTTGATTACAAAATCGAAAACCAACTCCTTGGTCCCTTGCCTCTTCATGGAAAAATTCCAAAATGGCACCGTCTTTTGGAACACCGACTTCGGAAAACTCCGTCTTCATAATAAATAATGACAAAAATACAAATGAATACATAACAAATTATTACAAAACAGCGATACGAGATCGCAATAAATTACAACCGAATAAGTATTCCCTTACATTACGGGTAATACCGATTAAAAATAATCTAGGCCATACTAGGTATAACTTGCATTAAAACAAATAAATGACATTCATTCATTCAAAATAAACAACATAAATAAAATTCTGTAAAATTCATGACAAAATCGCCCTAAACACTTGCCATGCTCATTCTAGCTCGGTTTTATGGATTTTATCGATTTTTAACCATTAAAAATCAATAATCAACACTTAAATCGTATTTAAGCTCAAAATAATTATATACTCTGATTTAGAACTCAAAATTAGTCCCCACTAATTTCGTTTGTGCTTTATTAGTTTGATTTGATCGTATTTGCTAAAAATAGAGGTTTAATCATAACATTTATGAAATACACCCAAAATAAAATTAAACATCATAAAAATTTGAAACCAAAACTTTTGTACATTCAAAAACATTTCCAGGAACTCCAAAAATCAAACATTTGGCCAAAAAATTTAATATTTATTTAATGAACAAATAACTTTATATTTAACGGTTTTATCAAATAAAAACCATTACATATAGTAAAACAGTGAAACAAATTATGAAATTTCACCAACATGATAAAAATCAGAATGTAAAATGTACCAAAACATTTCATGGCCAGAAAAGGATGTTTCATTTTATGAACATTATAATCTCATATTATCGACTTTTATCTCATAAAAATCAATAAACATGCAATACTTAATTAAAAGTCACGAATTTTACATACAGTATGCAAGACATGCATGTGAGATCATATTAAAATTTCATGGCCAGAATCAACATGCGACTATTTTTAGTTAACTTTTAACTCATAAATTGCATGTTAACTCGGTTTAAAAGGCATATATCATAATAAAAAAGCAAATAAATCCGTAAAATCACCAAATTTGACCACAAACGTTTTGAAGTCAGTAGGTATGCATGCACCAAATATTTTCGTCCAAATCAAATTTAAACTTTAATTTTTGATTTTATTGGTTATCTTATAACTTTAATAAAAATGCCCAAAATGAACATGCATGCTACAAGTTAGCTCTGATACCACATGAAGGTCCATAGACCCTAATTAGACTCCTATAATTAGTTACTAATTAGCTTGTTAATTTAGTATTTAATGATCTATGTAACATGCATGCAAATATAAAGGCATAAATAAGCATAAGATGAAATTTTCTTACATTGAGAAATTTTGGTATTTATGGGCACAATAAGAAATTCCTTTTCTTATTGATCTTGAGCTAAAACTAAGAGGATGATCTCCTTCGAATGAACTTTCAATGTAGAAAGTCTCCTTCCAACATGCACCCAAGACTAAGCCAAACAATCACTAAAAATTTAGACTAGAAAAATATAGTGACAAGTAGTGACTAATATTAGGTTTATTACTACTCTAGTAATATAGGAATATTAGTTGTTTTGAGAGTTTTAGTGAGAAGTTGGACGAAATATCAAAACAAGTGAAGAAAATGAACAAATGAAATGAACAACCAATATGTCCTTATATAGGCCATAGTGGCCAGTCACCATGCTCTTATTTGAGACATTATTTTGCTTATTTTAATCCCATGCAAATAGCTTGAGTGTGGGTAAGAGAATGTTAATGATCATGTGTCATTACATGTCATAATCACTTGGTGGAGTGTGGAATTGGTAGAGTAAAATCATTAGTGATTTTGTCTACACAAAACCGGTGCACATGAGTCCACAATGGACCATTTTCATTTTTGATATTTGTCCTACAAATACTTATAATCATATGTTTAATTATCTTGTATAATTAGATGTTAATTTGATTATATAACAATTATATGACTCAAATTAATAATCATTATACACTCAACTATTAAGTGATATTTTACCATTATATCAATATATAATGGGTCCCACAATGACCAGTTAATTTATTTTACAACTGTTTGTAAAGATAATTAACTAATTACCTCTACCTCAAAATATATGGACAACCTCAACTAATTTAGTGAGTAACGATTAATTACTAAATTAAATCTTATTTAATTGTATTAAAATAAGACCGAAAATTTATTCAGTCAGTTATCGTATAATTGACTAATAAACTTAACTTGTATGAGGTCCAAACTCAATTTCTAATAAATAACTCTCGTAACAAAACATATATCAAACATATATGCAAAGGACTAATTAAACTGTATCGTATACAAATAATTAGTTTACTGTTTGGGTCTCATCCTTTAGGTGTGACCGAAAGGGGTCAGTTGATCACCGCCGTAATACGACAATAACGTCTAACTCTAGTCAGCTGATCGTTATTGATTTACGTTAATCAACTGACGTGGAGTATCAATATACTAGTCATCCCACGGATATTCCAAAATGAGATTTATTATATAAATGCACTATTGCGGAGGACACTTACTCCAACAAATATAAATAGTTTACTCTTAAAATATAAGGAACTTATGCATGCATAACTAAAATACAAAGAAAAAAGAAGAAATTGTTCCTTACATTGATTTGAATGGATTTTGGTCACAAAATAGGACTCCTTCCTACTTTGTTCTTGAGCTTACAATATGTGGTCGATGATCTTCCAAGTTCTTAGTATAAGAACACTCCTATTAGTAGCACCCAACACTATCCTTAATTACTACTAAAATACTACACTAGTATGATAAGTAGCATCCCTTAAAATCATCTAATAACTCTTATTACTATACTAGTATATTATTAGAGAAATATTTACTTAAGTTTTGTGGAAAACTTCTCTAAGTTTTTCTTTTTGTGAGACAAGTAAGGTTTTAGAGAGATAATGATACTACATATTAAAAGATGAAGTAGTGTATATAAGAAGGAAAAATTTCCTATTATTGAGCATGTGTCAACCGGCCACACATAGGGTAGAGGGAGCATGCCTTTGCTTTATTTTCTTAACAAGAATGTAGCTTAGGTCTAGGATTGATAGGTTATTGCTGTGATATAGTAGGGGTAGTGTGAGAATTGGCTTTAAGGACTCTCAAGATGACTTAGACACAAGGATATGAATGCTACCCAATTTCCACAGCTCAACAAAGGAAAATAAACTACAAACTAGACAGACCAAGCTTATTCAACACAGCCTATCACAGGTGAACATACTTGAGTCACACAACAAGCCAAACAACCCACAGTCTGAGCACAGGGAGGTCTGAACTTACCCACAGACATTGATCAATACCCACATCCAAGCACAAGGTATTACAAGGCCTGACTCTCAACTACAACAATGCACAAGTTGAAAAGATTTTGGAAATGGGAAGAATTCTCAGGTTTTTTCATTCAATCAATAACTGCCTTTTACAAAAGAGCAAGGGTCCTTTATATAGGCCTCATGCTTGTGTAAAACAACCCTAGAATCTCATCTAAGGGCCAGGATTAACTACTGAAATACAACAAACTACTGGCTAACAAATACTGACTGGAATACAAAAGAAAATGCTAAAACAGACAAAAGTTGCAGACATTGACAGTGATGTGCTTCAGCTGGTTTGTTTGTTGAGCTTCTGGCTGGGAGCTTGTGGACGAGCTTCATAAGTGCTCCTTGACCTTCTTCTGCATTGTTTCTAAGAGTAGGAAAGACAATCAAAGACTTTTGGAGATAGTCTTTCAGTGTTTAGCTAGAAATGGTAAAGTTGCTTAATGCTTTATGCTTTTCTGGTAGACTGCTTTTAATTTGGATTTTTGGGATGGTTAGGGTGTGAATTGGACCTGGCTCCTTAGGACCTTTTTAGACTTAGATGGGTAAGGTTTTATCTGGCCATGGTGGCAACTGGTGGTTCTAGGTGTGTTGGGAGTTGGGGCTTCCGCAAGTGACTCCTGCTGGATAGGTTTGTAGGGTTTTGTTTGGGTGTTGGTGGGTCTGTTGTTTGGTAAGTTTGCTCATGCCTTGGCTCGTGTCCTGGCTATCATTGTCCTCCATTCTGGCCTTGCCTTGGTGAAACACCAAACTAGGTGCTAAGATAAGAATAGAAGACACACAACACAAAATAAGAGCAAGATAAATAAACCCTATATTCAGGGCTACCAAGACAAGCACATGTAGCTCTAAATGCAGTGAATCCTAAGCCAAACTCACTCACTAAGACAAGCACAAGTGAATGACTCTAACTTAGGCCAACAAACTAAGTCTAGCACAAGTTTGTTGAAGGTTTTGAGCTAACCAAGACTGGCACAGGTTAACAAAGAAAGAGTAAAACTCTTGTTTTTTCATTCAAGCATTCTGAGTCTTTGTTACATCAAAAGGCTCTATATATAGTGCATTACATAGGATCTCCACCACACAACATAAAGCTATATCTAAGGGCTTTAAATAAGCCTTGAAATAACAATAAAACAGATACAAAAGTCTACTAATAAGATGAGCTAAACAGACTGCAAACAACTTCAGAAAATTAGCTGAAAAAGCAGCCTTGTCCCTTTCCTGAAATGGCAATGCAGTGCAGATTGTTGAGGGGCTTGTCTTGGCTGTTTGCTGCTTCAAAAGGGACCTTGAGAGGGACTGATACGACCTTGCCAACATCCTTATTAATTACTACTGAGGGTCACACAAAAAGTAAGGTGCTTTGTTCATTCATTGGTCTTGAAACCTGCCTGGCTCTCACAGTGACTCATTAACTTGTAGGCTGTTTTTCTTGGACTTCTAGGGATAATATGGAAAACTTCTCCTGTACTTTTTTGTAGCCAAGTGTCTCAACTTGATGGAAAAAGGAGTTGGAGCCCTTGTTTGGACAGTTGTTGTAGGATATCTGGTCTAGAACTGCTACTGGTGTCTGAGGGTTTCTTCTGGCTGTTACTGACTTGGGACCTTGTTACTCTGGTTGGCATGGATTGTGTTGATGTTGTTGTTGCTTGATCATGAGCTCTTGAAGATGTTTTGGCTGGACTGTGTGTTGCTTGGACATGGTGGCCTTTTGTTGCTTCTGAAAACTCAGCTGTTTGGACTTTGTCTGCTTTGCACTGAACATGGATGTGCTTGTTGGTTGTTGCCTGAACTGGATTGTCAAAGGAGGTTGCTCCCCTAGCTCCTGCTTCAACCTCCCCTGGTTGGAAAGATTTGAGCATCAAATCCTCAGGGTTCTCTTCTTCACTGTCATAGTAGGGGCTAAGGTCTCCTATGTTAAATGTACCATGAACTCCATACTCTCCTGGCAAATCTACCTTGTAAGCATTGGCTCCCACCTTCTCTATGATTTCAAAGGGTCCTTCTGCTCTAGGCATAAGTTTGTTCTTTCTTTTGCTTTGGAACCTTTCTTTTCTGAGGTGCAACCACACCAGGTCACCTGCCTGAAACTCCTTCTTTCCTCTTGGCACCTTGGCTTTGATTTTGTATTGCTCATTAGTCTTCTCTATGTTTCTCTTAACCTGCTCATGCAACCTGAGCATCTGTTCCACCCTCTTCTTGGCATCATAGTTCAGTATTTCTTTAGGCACATTGGACAACTCTATGGGCATGAGTAGGTTGCTGCCATAGACCACCTTAAAGGGACTGTGGTCAGTACTTGATGAAGGAGCCCTGTTGAAGGCAAATTCTGCTTGGGTTAACTTGAGATCCCAATCTCCTAGTGACTTCTTCACAATGCACCTTAGTATCCTCCTCAGGGTTTTGTTGGTGATTACTGTTTGTCCATCTGTTTGGGGGTGGTGGGATGTGCTGAAGAGCAGCCTAGTGTTTAGGAGCTTCCACAGGGTCTTCCAGAAGTAACTCATAAACTTTGTATCCCTGTCTGAAACAATTGATATAGGCACCCCATGTAGTTTGACTACTTCTTTGAAGTAAAGCTCAGCAACCCCTGATGCATCCTCAGTCTTCTTACAGGGCACAAAGTGAGCCATTTTACTGAATCTGTCAACCACAACCATGATGGAATCCTTTCCCCTAGGAGTCCTGGGCAGAGCAACAATGAAGTCCATACTGATGTCTTCCCAAGGCCTGTCAGGTACAGGTAGTGGTGTGTAAGATCCTGCTTGGAAGGAGCTCTTTGCCTTTTGGCAAGTAGAACACCTCCTAAGAACAGCTTGAACATCCCCTTCCATCCTAGGCCAGTTAAATTGATCTTGCAGGATATCCAGGGTCTTGTGCACCCCAAAATGCCTAGCTAGTCCATTAGAGTGGACTTCCTTCACCAACAAATCCCTATATGAGCCCCTATGGACACACAGTTTGTTCCCTTTAAACATGTAACCTTCCTGCAGTTGGTACTTGGTTTCTTTTGTACTGGGATTGCTCTGCAAGGACAGCCAGTCCTCCATGAAATCAAGGTCATCCTGATAAAGTTCTTTCATAAACTCAAAACCTAGCACCTTTTGTTGGATTGTCACCAGCATGGAATGTCTCCTAGACAGGGCATCTGCAACCACATTTGACTTTCCTTCCTTGTATTTGCTTGAGAAGTTAAAGGACCGGAGGTATTCAACCCATTTTGCATGCCTGACACTGAGCTTGTGTTGGCCATTTATGTATTTCAGGGCCTCATGATCAGAGTGAAGTACAAAAGGCTTGGGTTTGAGATAATGGCTCCAGTACATAAGGGCTCTCACCAAGGCATAAAACTCTTTGTCATATGTGGAGTAGTTGAGCTTAGCCCCATTGAGTTTTTCACTAAAAAAAGCTACAGGATTCCTTCCTTGAATGAGCGCTGCTCCAATCCCTACCCCACTTGCATCACACTCCACCTCAAACAACTGATCAAAATCAGGTAGGGCTAGTATAGGTGCCACACACAACTTCTTCTTGATGAGCTCAAAGGCTGCTTGTGCCTGCTCAGTCCACTTGAACTCACCCTTCTTCATCTCTTCTGTCACAGGCACCATGATGGTGCTGAATCCCTGTATGAACCTTCTGTAAAAGGAGGCTAGGCCATGAAAGCCCCTAACCTCAGTGATGTTCTTGGGAGTAGGCCAAGACTTAATGGCTGCAATCTTCTCCTGATCCACAGATATGCCCCTGGCAGAGATGACATACCCCAAAAACTTGACCTCCTAAGTCATGAAAGTACACTTCTCTATTTTCCCAAAGAGCTTATGCTCCCTCAGTTTCAGAAATAACAACTTTAGATGGTTCAGATGTTCAGATTTGCCCTTGTTATAGACCAGGATATCATCAAAGTACACCACAATGAAATGGCCCATGAAAGGCCTCAGGACTTCAGTCATAAGTCTCATGAATGTGCTAGGGGCATTGGAGAGACCAAATGGCATCACCAGCCATTCATAAAGCCCATGCTTGGTTTTAAATGTTGTTTTCCACTCATCCCCCTCCCTGATTCTCACCTGGTGGTAACCTTGCCTAAGATCTATCTTGGAGAATAGACTGGCTCCACTTAACTCATCCAACATGTCATCCAGCCTTGGGATGGGAAACCTGTACTTGACAGTGATATTGTTAATGGCGCTGCTGTCAATACACATTCTCCATGAACCATCCTTTTTAGGGACTAGAAGGGCAGGCACTGCACAAGGACTCAAGGATTCCCTGACAAATCCCTTTGACATTAGCTCCTCTACCTGCCTCTGCAACTCTTGGGTGGACTTGGGGTCACTCCTGTATGCTGGCCTGTTAGGTAGCATGGCACCTAGAATGAGGTATATCTGGTGCTCTATGCCCCTTAGAGGAGGCAGTCCTGATGGTAGTTCTTCTGGAAATACATCCTCATGCTCATTAATCAGCTCCTTTACCTCTGGGGAATCTCAACTGTTTCCTCAACCTGTTTGGACAAGAGAAAATACACAGGTTGTTCTTGTTCCACCTCCCTGAGCATGGCTGCCTCTGTGAGGAAAAGAACCTCCTTGGATCCACTAGTGCTAGGACTACCATAGTCCCTAGTGTTTGGAGGCAAAGGTGTAAGGACTATCCTCTGATTCCCATGTCTGAAAGTGTACACATTGCTCTTCCCCTTGTGCAGGGCATCCTTATCAAACTCTCATGGTCTCCCCAGCAATAGATGGCATGCATCCATAGGTACTACATCACAAGTCACCTCATCCTTGTAGGTGCCTCCAATAGAGAAGGATACTAAACATTGTTGATCAACCCTTACTTCAGCACCCTTGTTCAACCATCTGAGTTTATAAGGATTGGGGTGGGGTGTGGTCTCTAAGCCAAGCTTGTTAGCCAGGGTAACTGAGGCTACATTGGTACAACTGCCCCCATCTATGATCACATTACAGACCCTCCCTTGAATAGTACACCTGCTCCTAAAGATTAAAGATCTCTGGTCTTCTTCTAGAGGTTGATGCTGAGAATGCATAACCCTCCAAAGAACAAGACTGTGACCAGTGTCTGGTGGGGCTACTACCAAAGGGGCATCACTTTCCTCTTCATGTTCTCCTGTTCCCTCCTCCTACTCATATTCAATGAGCCCTTCCTTCTCCCACTCCATGACTTCCACTGCTGTCAAGGCTCTTCTTGAGGGACAATCTCTCTTAAAGTGGCCATAACCTTGACATTGATAACATTTTCTCTTCTCTTCTGAAGGAGTGAGTGTAGGTTGTTGACTTATAGGTGCCTTACCCTTGTCCAAGGGTTTCCTATTAAAAGTTATAGGAGTCCTAGGACCTTCCCCAATTCTGACCCCAGCATAAGGTTTAGTTATAGCAGGTTTGGTGAAAGGTTTGGTTATTTCTTTCCCCATTTTCTCAACCCTAAGGGACAGGTTAACCACATCTTCACAGGACCATAGGGGCTGCATCCTAACCTTGTTAGGAATGCCTGGGCTTAGACCTTCTAGGAATCTAGCAATCCTTTGTTCAGGTTTCTCAGTAATGTCACATTGAAGGGTAAGCTGCTCAAACTCTCTCAGATATGATTCATTAGACTTTTCATTTTGTTTCAGTTTAGACAGCTTGATGAACAAGTCCTGGGTATAATCCTTAGCAACAAACTTGTTTAACATTTTTTTCTTCAACTTAGACCAAGATTTGATGGGTTCCTTACCCTCCCTAGCCCTTAGACTCTTCATGGTTTCATACCACAGGGAAGCATACCCTTTCAGTTTCAGAATAGCTACTTTAAAGGCTTTAGCATCATTGTATCCTTTATATTCAAAGACTCTCTCTATATCCCTAAGCCATTCTATCAAATCATCAGGATTTAAGCTACCAGAAAACTCAGGAATGTCTACCTTGAGGTGTTTATCAGTGAGGCCATGCCCTGAAGCTCTGCTCCTTGTGGATTCCTCTGAGTCTGAAGGTTCCTTCACTTCAGGTGGTCTGACCCTGCCTTCTGGTGGACCTAGGCCTCTCCCACGACCTCTGCCTCTTCCTCCAGCAAACAACCGGTTGCCTATTACCTGATCCAGAGCTCTGGTTAGGGTGGTTACAACCCCAGCCAGGTCCTCCATCTTTGCTTCTACTCCTGCCAATCTCTCTTCACTCATTGGGTTATTTTTGTATTTTTGAATGTAGTTTGGTTAAATGGACTCACAGTAGAAATAAACCTTAGCTCTGATAACAAATTTGAAACACCAAACTAGGGGCTAAGACAAGAATAAAAGACACACAACACAAAATAAGAGCAAGATAAATAAACCCTGTATTCAGGGCTACCAAGACAAGCACAGGTCGCTCTAAATGCAGTGAATCCTAAGCCAAACTCACTCACTAAGACAAGCACAAGTGAATGACTCTAACTTAGGCCAACAAAATAAGTCTAGCACAAGTATGTTGAAGGTTTTAAGCTAACCAATACTGGCACAGGTTAACAAAGAAAGAGTAAAACTCTGGTTTTTTCATTCAAGCATTCTGAGTCTTTGTTACATCAAAAGGATCTATATATAGAGCATTACATAGGATCTCCACCACATAACATAAAGCTATATCTAAGGGCTTGAAATGAGCCTTGAAATAACAACAAAACAGATACAAAAGTCTACTAATAAGACGAGCTAAACAGACTGCAAACAACTTCAGAAAAGTAGCTGAAAAAGCATCCTTGTCCCTTTCCTGAAATGGCAATGCAGTGCAGATTGTAGAGGGGCTTGTCTTGGCTGTTTGCTGCTTTAAAAGGGACCTTGAGAGGGACTGCTACGACCTACCCAACATCCTTATTAATTACTACTGAGGGGCACACAAAAAGTAAGGTGCTTTGTTCATTCATTGGTCTTGAAACCTGCCTGGCTCTCACAGTGACTCATTAACTTGTAGGCTATTTTTCTTGGACTTCTAGGGATAATATGGAAAACTTCTCCTGGACTTTTTGGTAGCCAAGGGTCTCAACTTAATGGGAAAAGGAGTTGGAGCCCTTGTTTGGACAGTTGTTGTAGGATATCTGGTCTAGAACTGCTACTGGTGTCTGAGGGTTTCTTCTGGCTGTTACTGACTTGGGACCTTGTTACTCTGGTTGGCATAGCTTGTGTTGATGTTGTTGTTGCTTGATCTTGAGCTATTGAAGATGTTTTGGCTGTACTGTGTGTTGCTTGGACATGGTGGCCTTTTGTTGCTTTTGAAAACTCAGCTGTTTGGACTTGGTCTGCTTTGGACTGAACATGGATGTGCTTGTTGGTTGTTGCCTGAACTGGATTGTCAAAGGAGGTTGCTCCTCTAGCTCCTGCTTCACTTGGCTATCAATCCCTTGTCTGAAGATCTCCCCTTGGCTACCGATGCCCTGCCCCTGGCTGACCCTTGAGTATCAACAAAGAGTCCCCCTGGCTATCAGTGGTTATCATTTGACCTTCCTTGGCCTTCCCCTTGTCCCCATTGCTGATCATTGCCCTGCCCAATCCCTTAGCTCCTGCTGAAATCACCCCTGGTTGAATTGGGCTTGTCCTCAAGCATGTGGCCTCCTCATCCTCAGAATCCCCATAGTATGGGCTGAGATCCCCCACATTGAAAGTTCCATGAACCCCATAGTCACCAGGCAGATCAACTTTGTAAGCATTTGGACCAATCCTTTCCATGATTTCAAAGGGGCCTTCATCTCTAGGTATGAGCTTGTTATTCCTCCTGGTTGGAAACTTTTCCTTTCTTAAGTGAACCCATACCAAATCCCCTGGCATGAACTCCTTCCTTGCCTTAGGAGGCTTGGACTGTTTCTTGTATCTTTCATTTGCCTTCTCTATCTGTCTCCTGACTGCCTCATGTAGCTTCCTCATCTGTTCAGCCCTCCTCTTCGAATCAAAGTTGATTTCTTCCCTTGGTATGTTTGCTAGTTTTAGAGGCATGAGTGGTTTTACCCCATAGACAACCTCAAATGGGTTGTGACCTGTTGCAGAGGAGGGTGCTCTGTTGAAGGCAAACTCAGCATGAGCTAGCTTCAGGTCCCAATCCTTCAAGGACTTTCTAACCAGGCACCTTAGGATCCTTGCTAGTGTCTTGTTTATGACCTCAGTTTGGCCATCAGTCTGAGGGTGGTGGGAAGTACTGAACAACAGCCTTGTCTTCAAGAGTCTCCACAGGGTCTTCCAAAAGTAACTCATGAATTTAGTGTCCCTGTCTGAGACTATGTTCTTTGGAATCCCATGCAGCCTCACAATATCCTTCAAATGGAGCTCACCAACACTTGCAGCATCCTCAGTCTTCTTGCATGCCACAAAGTGAGCCATCTTGCAAAAACTGTCAACAACAACCATCACAGAATCCTTACCTCTCTGGGTCCTTGGTAGTGCAACAATGAACTCCATGCTCACATCCTCCCAAGGCTTGCTTGGTACAGGTAGTGGTATGTATGGCCCTACTTGGAAAGAGCTCTTAGCTTGCTGGCACACAAAGCACCTTCTGAGGACAATCTGAACATCACCCATCATCTTGGGCCAATAGAACTGATCCTGCAATATGTCAAGTGTCTTCTGAACCCCAAAGTGTCCCCCTAGGCCTCCTGAGTGTACCTCTTTGATGAGTATATCCATGTAAGAACCCCTAGGAATGCATAGCTTGTTCCCTTGGAACAGGAACCCCTCCTGCAGCATGTACTTGCTCCCCTGAGCCCTCCCCTTCTCAGCTTGTGTGATCCATTCTTCAGCAAAATCAGGGTCTTCCTTGTACAACTCTTTCAGGAACTCAAACCCCAATACCCTCTGCTCCATGACTGATAATAATGAAAGTCTTCTGGACAATGCATCTGCTACAACATTTTGTTTTCCTTCCTTATATTTGCTATAGAATGTGAAGGATTGTAGGAACTCCACCCACTTGGCATGCCTGTGATTTAGCTTGTGTTGACCACTAATGTACTTCAATGCCTCCTGATCTGAATGTAGGACAAAGGGCTTTGGCTTCAAGTAGTGTCCCCAATGCATGAGTGCCCTAATGATAGCATAGAACTCTTTGTCATAGGTAGAGTACTTAAGTTTTGCCCCATTCAGCTTCTCACTAAAATAAGCAACTAGCTTCTGAGATTGGATCAAGACTGCCCCAATGCCAATCCCAATAGCATCACACTCAACCTTAAACAGCTAATCAAAATCAGGTAACTTAAGGATTGGAGTCTCACACATTAGCCTCTTAATTCTTTCAAAGGACTGTTGGGCACCCTCAGTCCACTGGAACTCCCCCTTCTTCAAGCATTCAGTGATGGGTGTAACAATTGAGCTGAAACTTTTGATGAACTTCCTGTAAAATGAAGACAAGCCATGGAACCCCCAGACCTCAGTGATGGTTTTAGGAGTAGGCCATGTTTGTATTGCTGCAACCTTCTATAGGTCAACTGATATCCCTCTTCCTGACACAATGTATCCCAGAAAGGCAACCTCCTCAACCATGAAGGTACACTTCTCTAGCTTCCCAAACAACTTTTGATCCTTCAAGATTCTGAACACTGTCTCAAGATGTCTGAGTTGCTCCCCCTTGCTGCCACTGTATACCAGGATGTCATCAAAGTAAACCACAGCAAACCTGCCCAAACAAGGCCTCAACACTTCTGCCATAATCCTCATGAAAGTGCTTGGTGCATTGGACAACCCAAAAGGCATCACAAGCCACTCATACAGCCCATGTTTTGTTTTAAAAGCAGTCTTCCATTCATCCCCTTCTCTAAGCCTCACCTGATGGTATCCCTGCCTTAGATCAATCTTTGAAAAGATCTGAGCTCCACTCAGCTCATCAAGCATATTATCTAACCTTGGAATGGGGAACCTATACTTGACTGTGATGTTGTTGATTGCTCTACTGTCAGTGCACATCCTCCAGGTGCCATCCTTCTTAGGCACCAACAGAGCATGTATAGCACAAGGACTTAGAGACTCCGTTACAAATCCTTTTCTCATGAGCTCTTCAATCTGTTTCTACAGCTCCTTGGTAGCAGCTGGATCACTTCTGTAAGCTGGTATGTTTGGCAGCACAGAACCTGGGACTAAATCAACGTGATGCTCAATTCCCCTTAGGGGTGGTAGCCCATCTGGTAACTCCCTTGGAAAGACTTCATTGTACCTCAAGATTAAAGGCTCAACTTCTGTAGGCAACTTGGAGCCTTCCCCTTCTGCAACCTCCTTAGACAGTAAGATGATTATGGGTTGTTCTTGTTTCAACTCCTTTATCATGGCTGCCTCTAATAAGAACAGCACTCCATTGATTTCCTCTGGCATATTAGGACTCCCATAACTCCTCTGGTTGGGTGGTAGGGGTGTCAGGGTGATCTTCTTTCCCCCATGTCTGAAACTATAAGTGTTATCCTTTCCCTGGTGAGTTGTGTTCCTGTCAAATTCCAAAGGTCTCTCTAGCATCAGATGGCAAGCATCCATGGGAACCACATCACATAACACTTCATCCTTGTATATCTTCCCAATAGAGAATGGGACCAAGCACTGTCTATCAACCCTCACCTCAGCCTCTTTGTTAAGCCACCTTAATTTGTAAGAGTGGGGGTGTTCTTGAGTGGCCAAGCTCAGCTTGTTTACTAGGGTGATGGAAGCCACATTGGTACAACTTCCTCCATCAATTATCAAGTTACAAACCCTCTCCTGGATTGTGCATCTACTCCTGAATATCAAAGATCTCCGGTCATCCTCCAATGGTGTATGTTGGGAGTGCATGACCCTCCATAGGACTAAGTTGTGGCCTGTATCAGGGTGAGCCATAACTAAGTCCTACCCTGTCTCCTCCTCAGCTGTTACCTCCTCCAACATCATACTCTCATCCACCTCATATTCTACCAGCCCCTCCCTCTCCCATTCCTCTACCTCTATGAGTGTCTTGGTTCTCTTGGAAGGACAGTCCTTCCTAAAGTGGCCATAGCCCTGACACTGGAAACATCTGACCTTGTTCTCTGTTGGGGTGGGGTTAGGTTTGGAGTTCACAACTCCCTTTCCCTTGTCTGTGGTAGACTGAGTGGTTGTCTTAGGGGCCTCCCCTATTCTAACACCACTATAAGGTTTGTACACAGATCTAGCAGTAGGTTTAGACACAGCTAGTTTGGTTTTGCCCATCTTCTCAACTCTTCATGCCAGGTTGACAACATCATCATAGGAACATAAGGTTGCATTCTGACCCTAGCAGCAATGTTCCTATCTAGACCCTCTAAGAATCTGGAAATTCTTTGTTCAGGTTTCTCATTGACCTCACACTGGAGAGTCAACTGTTCAAAGTCCCTTAGGTATACTTCTACAAGCCTTTGCTCTTGTTGCAGTTTAGATAGTTTGATGAACAGGTCTTGGGTGTAGTGTTTGGTTACAAACTTACTTAGCATTTTCTTTTTGAGTTTTGACCAAGGCCTAAGGGGTTCTTTCCCTTCCTTAATCCTTTGGTGTTTCAAATTATCAAACCATAAGGATGTAGACCCTTTTAGCCTTAACACATCAAATTTAAATGACTTAACATCAGTGTAACCTTTGTATTCAAACACCTTTTCAACATCCCTAATCCATTCTAGTAGGTCATCATGATTTAAACTACCAGAAAATTCAGGAATTTCTACCTTAAGATGCTTGTCAGTGTGATCTGGAATCTCCTCATAAGTCATGTTGCTTTCTCCGGAGTCTGATCCTTCTTCCTCCTGCAGGGGCTGACCCCTTCCGATGCTCATGTGGCCACGACCTCTGCCTCTGCCTCTAGGGGGTGGTCTTACTCTTACTGGGTGTGGGATGTTCTCCATGACAGTGTTTAGAGCATCCAGCACCACATTGACAGTGCCTGCTAACTGGTCCACCTTTCCTTCAATACATGCAAGCCTCTCTTCACTCATTGGGATATTTTTTGTGTTTTTGTTGTAGTTAGGGAAATATTGAACTCACAACCAAAGCACTGATAACCAAAATTGCAGTGATATAGTAGGGGTATTGTGAGAATTGGCTTTAAGGACTCTCAAGATGACTTAGAGACAAGAATATGAATGCTACCCAATTTCCACAGCTCAACAAAGGAAAATGGACTACAAACTAGACAGACCAAGCTTATTCACCACAGCCTAGCACAGGTGAACAGACTTGAGTCAAACAACAAGCCAAACAACCCACAGTCTGAGTAAAGGAGGTCTGAACTGGCCCAAAGACTTTGATCAATACCCACAGCCTAGCACAGGGTATTACCAGGCCTGACTCTCAACTACAGCAATGCACAAGTTGAAAAGATTTTGTAAATGAGAAGAATTTTCAGGTTTTTTCATTCAATCAATAACTGCCTTTTACAAAAGAGGAAGGGTCCTTTATATAGGCCTCATGCTTGTCTAAAACAACCCTAGAATATCATCTAAGGGCCAGGATTAACTACTGAAATACAACAAACTACTGGCTAACAAATACAGACTGGAATACAAAAGAAAATGCTAAAACAGACAAAAGTTGCAGACATTGACAGTGATGTGCTTCAGCTGGTTTGTTTGTTGAGTTTCTGGCTGGGAGCTTGTGGACGAGCTTCATAAATGCTCCTTGACCTTCTTCTGCATTGTTTGTAAGAGTAGGAAAGACAATCAAAGACTTTTGGAGATAGTCTTTCAGTGTTTAGCTAGAAATGGTAAAGTTGCTTTATGCTTTATGCTTTTCTGGTAGACTGGTTTTGATTTGGATTTTTGGGATGGTTAGGGTGTGAATTGGACCTGGCTCCCTAGGACCTTTTTGGACTTATATGGGTAAGGTTTTAGCTGGCCATGGTGGCAACTGGTGGTTCAAGGTGTGTTGGCAGTTGTACCTTCCCCAAGTGACTCCTGCCGGATAGGTTTGTAGGGTTTTGTTTGGGTGTTGGTGGGTCTGTTGTTGGGTGAGTTTGCTCATGTCTTGGCTCGTGTTCTGACTATCATTGTCCTCCAATCTGGCCTTGCCTTGGCTATCAATCCCTTGCCTGAAGATCCCCCCTTGGCTACCCATGCCCTTCCCCCTGACCGACCCTTGAGTATCAACAAAGAGCCCCCCCTGGCTATCAGTGGTTATCATTTGACCTTCCTTGGCCTGCCCCTTGTCCCCATTGCTGATCATTGCCCTGCCCTGTCCCTTAGCTTCTGCTACAGTTATGATTATGTTTTAATTCTTAATTAGAACTGTAACACCCGGAAATGTACCCTATTTTTCTAGTAGAAATATTTTACGAAACCTTTTCAGCAAATTTAAGTTTTAATTTAGAATTTAAAGTTTCGAGTCGAATTTAGAATTTCCGAGTTCGTATTTGGAATTTCTGCGAGATTCCATGAGAATCCCGTCTTAAGGCGAGCTTGACTTTTCTTGACTTTTAAGTCGTCTTGACTTTTCTTGACTTTTAAGTCGTCTTTGACTTTTCTTGACTTTTAAGTCGTCTTTGACTTTTCTTGACTTTTAAGTCGTCTTTGACTTTTCTTGACTTTTGAGCCGTCTTTGACTTTTGTTGACTTTTTCCTTATACATATCATACTACCACTTAACCTATTTCATTCATTCAACACAATTCCACTTACTTCATCACTAAGAAACCCAAAATCCTTTGTTCCATAATCTTTCCAAGCTTAGATTCATCGTATCTCCTTCGTTTCTTATTGGCATTCACGTAAGTTCGTCTCATTCTTCCCCTCTTACCTTCCTCTATCCGTATTGGTAATAAAATTACCGTCTTTCTCGCTTTTTAAATTATTCGTCTTTCTCAAGGTGAATGATATTCATCTTTTATTATCTAATTGTATGTAGGTGGAGACTAGGAAGGTTTAGAATCGATTAAAGACGCGTAAAGGTAACGGTGAAGGGTTACTCGATATCATTTACGTGTGTGACATGCTGTATATGATAGGATTCGTATTTAGAATACGATTAGTAAGTT
>JAIUZE010059127.1:0-24492 GCA_022085475.1 Heliosperma pusillum
GCTGGGAGAACCCGGAGTTACTCCCCACTGATTGTGGCGTTCATGTTTTTCATGAATGAACAGGTTGCTTGCATGGATGGCTTTTTGCTTTGACTATTTTGGGTTCGGGTGTGAGCTAGCGGGCGTTGTCCCTGGAAGTTTTTGCTTTGACTATTTTGACTTTTAGCTAGTTTTGCTAAACACTTGTTCTTTGGTAACATTTTGAGAGACCCCGTCTCTTTGTTGTATTTCGGACTTAGTTTGTAATATTTTGACACTCCTCGTTTTATCTATCTTGCATGTATAAAGGTTTTTAAAATACCGTATTTTCGCATATTATTTCACATGCTTGTATGTTTTATATTTCCGCATTCGCGAGGGTTGTCACAGTTGGTATCAGAGCTTTATCGCTCTCGACGCACACACGTGAACCCTAACTTAAACTACTTGACCTTGAAATAATAAATGAGAGATTGGGTAGAAGTTAAGGACTTTACTTGGTAGTCTATTTGTTTATGCTAATTGATAGGAGTAACTTAAATTGTTTTTGTTTCTTATGAAGATGGTTAGACCACGATTAGCTGAGAATGTTATGATGGAAGCTCTCACTCAAGTGCTGAAAAATCAGCAAGATGCAGCTTTAGCTAATGTCAACCAAGTTCCCCCTAGAAGGGAAGATAACCATCAAGGTGGCTACGCGTTGGTAGCTCGACAGATAGCTAGAAGTAAGATCGTACCGTATGGCGGTGAACCGGATCCTACGGAGTTATCCGACTGGTTCCGTGAGATGGAGAAACAGTTCGATCTATACCAAGTCCGAGAAGAGGACAAGGTGAGGATCGCAAAGCACTTTCTGGTGAGGAAAGCCGACAACTGGTGGGCTATCACAAGTGCCGCCGCTGTTCTTGAAGAGGGCTTTAATTGGGCTTGCTTCAAAGCTCTCGTGGAAGGGAGATTCTATCCTAAAGAGCTTAACCAACAAAGGCTCAAGGAGTTCATTGACTTTAAACAAGGCAACCTATCAGCTCAAGAGTTTACTACGGAGTTTAATAAGCTCGCTCATTTTGCGCCGAGGCTTATCCGTGATGATGAAGACCGAGCATTCTATTATCGTAACAAGTTGAGTGCCGTCCTTCAAAGCAAAGTGAGAAGGAATACCAATTCCTTTGGAGATCTTTATGTTGATGCCATTGTGGGCCGAAAATTCAATGAAAGCTATTAGAGATGAAGCTTTGATGAATAATCCCTCTCCTTCTTATGCTCCTAGGCCGAATGCTTTTGGGAAGAGGCCGTTTATTCCGTCTCCTTCTAATTCTTATGCTAGTAAGAGGAGATTTAATCCTTCCTCCAATGCAAATACAAGGAATCCTGCTCCTTTCATTCCTAGAGCTACTTCAAATGTGGCTCATAGGCCCTATGCTCCTCAAGCTCAACCGCAAGGTCACTTTTGCAACCGGTGTAGACTTCCATACCACCCCGGTGTGGCATGTAACAACCGACCTTATTTGTGCTACTTTTGTCAAAAGGGTGGTCATCGTTACGAGGATTGCCCCGATCGAAAGTTGCCCCCTCCTCCTCCTAAACCAAAGGGTTCTATCTTTGTCATGAGTCGTGCCGAGGTCGACCCTCATCCCGAGATTATTACGGGTATGTTCTCAATCTTAGAGCAACCGTGTCTTATTCTTTTTGATACCGGTGCTTCAATGTCTTTTGTGTCATCGACTTATGCTAGTAAATTATCGATCAAGCCTACTTCTAGTGAGGATACTCCCATATCCTTACCATCCGGAGATATTATCTCTTGTTCTACTCTATATCCTAATGTACCAATATCTATTGCGGGTTCTATCTTTCCCGCAAATCTCCTTAAGTTCCCTCTAGGAGAATTTGATATAATATTAGATATAGATTGGTTAGCTTTGTATCATGCTAGGTTCGAGTGTCGTGATCAAAAGATTTTCTTAAAGAGTCCTTTAGGGGTTAGAATAACCTATAAGGGATCTCATCCCCGTAAAGGTGTGTCTTTAATTTCCGCTATGAAGTTGGTAAGTATGGTTAGAAAAGGTCACCAAGCATTCTTGTGTGTTGTGACTTCTTCAAATACCTCTTTGCCAAGTATTGAAGATGTGCCTATTGTGCGAGAATTCGTTGATGTATTCCCCGAAGATTTGCCCGGGATTCCTCCCGAGCGTGATGTTGAATTCTCTATTGATCTTGTTCCTGGTTCTGGTCCAATTGCCAAAGCTCCTTATCGTATGGCTCCGTCTGAATTGAAAGAGTTAAGAAAGCAGCTGGATGATATGATTGAAAAGGGTTTTATTCAACCAAGTGCCTCGCCTTGGGGTGCTCCAGTTCTTTTTGTAAAGAAGAAAGATGGTTCGATGAGGCTTTGCATTGACTATCGTGAATTGAATCGGATTACAATCAAGAATAGGTATCCTTTACCAAGAATTGAAGATTTGTTTGATCAATTAAAGGGTGCTTCTACATTTTCCAAGATTGATTTGAGATCCGGTTATCATCAAATTCCGGTTAGAGATGTTGATATCCCAAAGACTGCTTTTAGTACGAGGTATGGTCATTATGAGTTTAAGGTGATGCCATTTGGATTGACCAATGCTCCTGCTATCTTTATGGATCAAATGAACCGCACATTTAGTGAGTATCTCGACAAGTGTGTGGTGGTATTCATTGATGATATTCTTATTTTCTCCAAGTCCGAAGAAGAGCATGCTATTCATTTGAGGATTATTTTGAGTGTTCTTCGTCGTCAGAAGTGGTATGCTAAGTTCTCCAAGTGTGAATTTTGGTTACCTAATGTTAGTTTCTTAAACTCAATATTATACACTTCTAATATCATTATACATTTAGTTTACTCTTAAACTAAATAAATCTTATGCATGCATAACAAAATAAGACAAAGATAAGAAGAATTTTTCCTTACATTGATCTTATGACAAATATGGGCACAAAATAGGACTCCTTCCTACTTTGCTCTTGAGCTTATAATGTTAGGGATGAACTTCCAAGTTCTAAGTGTTAGAACACTCCTATTAGATGCACCCAAGACTACCCCTTAATCACTACTAAAAGATACTACACTAGTAAATTATGGTAGTCTCCCTTAAAATAATCTAATAACCTCTTATTACTACACTAGTAATATTATTAGAGAATATTAACTCTAATATAAACTTCTTAAGTTGTAGAGAGAAGTTGGAGAAAATATATGAGAGATAAGTGATTTTGCATGTATAAATAATATGAGTTGGTGTGTAGAATAAATAAGAGGAAATTTTCCTCTTCAATCTTCACATGTTCCGGCCACATGCCCTCATGGAGGGGTGTGTGGTCACTTTCAATTGTTCTTAACAAGAAAGGGTTGAGTGTTTGGGTCTTTGTAGTAATCATTTGTTCTAATTCTTAATTAGAATAAAATTACAAACTAAAAACCTACCCACCATCACCACAAAACCGGTACACCCATGTAATATGGGTGTCCATTTTATTTTTGCAATTTGTCATTTGTCACAAGTGTAACATGTGACATGTAACATGTAATTTAGGCTTATAAATGTACATTTAACTAATTTAAATGCAATTTCATAACAAATAAATTGGACTTAACATTTTAAGTCACATTTAATAACTACATGTAAATAAAATGGGTTATCTCATATTTGGTTAATATAATCTACAACAGTTTGTAATTATAATCGACCAATTTCACTTATCTCAAATGTTTCATAAACATAATGCATTCTTAGTAATATAACAATTAAATTACAAAAATGAATCTTATTTAATCATATTACAATAAGATATATTTCTCACTCACAATTTAAACTTGGTTCATTTTAAGGGATTAATTAATCTGTATCACTATACAATTAATTAATGTACATGATTAGGGAATTGTCCTTTAGGTGTGACCTCAAGGGATCAACTAATCACCACCGTCATACGACAGTAACGTCAAACTCAATTGAGCCAATCGTTACTGATTTATGTTGACCAGTTGACTATAATATTCATCATCCCTTTGTATTCTTATTATTGAGATTTAATTATGTGATCGCACTATTTGTTGAGGACACTTACTCCAACAATCTCCCACTTGTCCGAGACAAGTGTGCGTCACCAATTCTCTTGTCCTATTACCAGATCTCCCACTCAATGCAAGGTGTCTTGCAGGTCGTCCTTGTATTTGATCATATCAAGAGTGGTTTCCTCGATCTGGAGAGTAACTGTCTGACCGGAATTATCTACCATAGATACCTTCCGAGCGTGGCCACGCATTTTCAGCTTACTCCTCCTCGAGTGGCCTTGAGATTTAAAACAACCCTGACAAGGGGTGGACAATTCCTATCGCACTATTCCCTTTGCATAGCCACAGCTCATCATGACCCAAAAGATGCCCATTTGACCCCAGTTACGAAGGTCGTAGAGCATAAATCAAAGTCACTCTGAAACTGTGCCACCTTAGGTGAACAGTCTTTAGTCAAAGAATTGACTCAAAAGAATACTAGTAGCTCTTGCCACGACCAGGCTACAAGAATTGCCAGAATTCTATAAGCGGTCACTGCCCGACAGATTGTCCCTTACAGTCTGTCTATGTGATCGATTGGTCATCCCTATGACCCTATGACACTTGAACTTGCCATCAATCGCACCACAATCTAGTCACTTCGAGATGTCACCTCATATAAGTGACTAGGGGCCTATGCTATGTTAATCCAGTCCATTTTAATGGAGTCCAAAATTGTCTCTACAATCCATTTGGATATAACAAAGCACAAAACCGAGTTTATGAAACTCAAACGATAAATGTGATTACCATATATGAACAATCAACATAATGTTATTGCTTCATATCATATAATCTAAAGTTTATTTCGTCCATGACAATTCATGACGATCTTATTAAATGCAATAAAGGCTTGGGTAGTGAATATACCATATATTCATTTATTCCAACCTTGTGAGTTGCTTTTTCCTTCCATCCAACGTTATTCCTAATAACATGAATTCATCTACGTACATGTCTAGATCTCTATCTAGTGTTGGGCTCTTTAACTTGAAAGATACTCCCACTCGTTATCATGATAACTGATAGGTATTAAGGTGAAATGAGCTACCATTAGCTCCTTGTAAGCCACCTTATTCTCATCATAATGTACTACGTCTCTATTTGTAGAATTTATAATGATTGACTCTTCAATCATCCTTTTAGTTATTCGCTTCTTTTATAACAAAAGTACGCCTAGGATTTCGATAAATCCTTTTATAAGTTTGGAAATTTGGGTTTGTGTAACCTTTACCACATTGTCAAATTTTCTCTACCAAACACAAGAATGTATCCCTAGTTCTTCTCAAGAACTCTATGGATGTTCTTGTAGGCTATCCAATGACACTCATCTGGATTGATTTGTTATGGGCTTGTCATGCTCCTAGCATACAATTCATTTAGGTATGTGCATGATATGGCACACATGATTGATATCACGTGATCAACAACTCTTAGGTTTAGTGGATGACTATGACCCTTTCATAGTGTTCCCACTTTTATCAACATAAACAACCTATTTAACTTGTTGAATAGATTAAATATCTTATCGATATAAGATACCATTTAAATGCCAAGCAAAAATCTTCTATTCCACAATAGATTTTGATTTCAGTATACACGTTGCCCTCTTTCATCCAACATTAAAATCCAACCACTCCTTTTAAAAAGGTAATATGAATATGTCACTCTTAATGAGTGAAACGTCATTCACGTGGAAAATAATTTCTCCCACTGAACTTCATGTCTTTACATGATGACTTAAACTCCCACTTAACTTCATGTCTATACATGACTTTAACTCCCACTGACTTTCATGTCTATACATGACTTTTCGACAATTCGAGTGAAACCTTTCTTATATCTTATAATAAAAAAGATCATCATAACCTTTAGGTAGATACATACAATAGGCTTGTGTCATGTACACATCCTATTCCAAATCCCTATTTGGACATGTAATTTTGATGTGTATCTTGTACACACCTATTATGAGGTATTTCATTGATGATTTGGATCTATGCATAGTTACGCATTAACTTAGCTTTTGTAGACATCTACATGTCTATCCATGCAACCACAATTGGACCATTTTCTTTGCATAGATTCCATATAGTTTTATAAGTCTCTTTTATGTTAGAAAATCAAATTTTTTAAAATTTCTAGGTGCTTCCACTTACATAGATCAGAATCTTATTTTCTCAAGAACATTTTCTTTTGGACTCGTCAATAGTCTAAGGATTCACCTAAGAACGCTTTCTTTTGGTCTCCTCATTAGTCTTGAGTCTAACCTAAGAACATATTCTTTTGGTTTCTTCACTAGTTCTTAACTAGTTTTTCGTTGTGGCTTATTTTCTCCCACTCTATCTTTAGAAAAATACAACTATTTTCTTTAAAGATAGCCTTATGAGCCACAAACAATTTTGTACTCATATTCGTAAAGGAGGTAGAAGTATCACAACATGACCTTAAGTGATCTACTAAAGACTTCTTTGTAAAGACATCGAATCTTAGCTTCAACATAGACTAGTTCTATAAGAGCTAAAGAGGTGAACTCATATTCATGTCATTTACTTTCTTTATAAGTGGTATGGCCAATTGGTTTGGTAGATTCCATATTTTGAGTTCAATAACTCAATTTTGACTTAGCAATTGATCTTTCAAAGTGAGAATCAAATTCTTAGCCTTTTTATTATAATGATCCCATCATCATAATATTTGCGTGATCAATTTGAGTCGATTAATTTATGTTATTAGATCAAGTGAGTATAATGACAAGTTTTAGAATGAAAAAGTTTCATAAACCGAGTGACTTGGGTTGAAAACCAAGTCACCAAAATCCAATTACAACCCAAAGTTAATAAAAGGAAATAAACAAATTTCCATTGTCAAACAAGGAAATAAAGAGTTTCTAAAACAACATCACAAAATACAACCCAAATAAGGAAGACAACACAAAATGAGACCAAGCTTCCTTATGTCTTCATCCATGGGGCTACTTTAGCTTCCCTTGAAGAATCTCTTTAGGCTTGCTTGTCCTTGCCCTTGTCCTTGCTTGGGTGCCCTAATTACAATTAAAAAGGGTAAGAATCACAACTTGTATCTATATACCAAAGTTGAGATCATAACATAAAAGATAGGGATGAAAATTTACCAACGGAAACAATTTTCCCGGCTTTGATATCTCCTAGATACTTGGGGCAATTCCTCTTCCAATGCCCTACGCCATTACAATAATGGCACTTGTCCTCGGTTGAGGCACCTTTCTTAGGCTTGGGTGAGCTATTCTCAATAGCTTTTCCCTTGCCTTTGTAGGTGGAGGGCTTCTTCCCTTTGCTTGCACTCTTTTTAACTTCCCCTTACTCTTGTTATTGATGAGAAGTACATCCTTGGTGGTGCTAACATTTAGCCCCATGTCTCTCTCCGCTTGCACAAGCATTTTGTGCAACTCGTGGAGAGAGGTTTGCATATTTTGCATATTGTAGTTTACCCTAAACATCACATATGCCTTTATTCTCCCCAAGGAATGTAGTACACGGTCAATTACGAGTTGTTCGGGAATGTCAACCCCTTGCACTTTAAGAATCTCGACATGCTCAATCAATTTGAGTACATGAGGGCTAACCTTTTGGCCCTCTTTAAGGTTCATGTCGAAAAACGCGGATGCCGTTTCATATTGAACGATTCTAGGAGCTTGTGAAAACATGGTCACAAGTTTTGCATAGATCTCATAGGCCGTGCTCATCTTTATGGCACTCCTTTGGAGATCGGCCTCCATAGAGAAGATCAAAACATTTTTGATCGCGGCGGCTTCCTTTTGGTAAGCCTCATAGGCTCGCCTTGCGGCGGCGGTTGACCTTTCGTTAGGTGTTTCGGGAGAGGCTTCGGTAAGGTAACGAAGCTTGTCGTCACCTTCCGCGGCCAAGCGGAGTTGCGCATTCCAATCGGCAAAATTAGCGCCATTCTTTTCTAACTTGCATCGATCCATAAAGGATCGAAGCCATGAGACATTTGTGAGAGTTGGAGCATTGGTGTTGGATGAACTAGCCATTGCGATTGTACAAAGTTAACTACAAATTTAAGACATAAAGGAAATGTTAACATTTATCGTTTTAAATACTTGTAAACATTTTAAACAAGTTTAGCATTTAAATAGTGACCTCTACCCAACTATTATAAATGATTCCGAGATCCAAATTCATATCAACTTGGGCACGGTAAGCCGATTCATCCCTCATTAACATAATTCGGTGGATTAACTCTTTAATCGATTCTACATTAGAACTCTCGGTCGATAATATTACATTAATATTTATCTTTAGCCCGGAACACATGCGGCTACGGTCGCGAATACTTCCGTTGAGCTCAATCCAAATTTCGAAATAATAACATTTATTACCCCACTTACCCAACGTAACAAGTTTAGCACCCCGGTGAGCCGAGCCTACTTCCTTGCGAAATTGGGATTCATGGGTTCTAACATTTGGTAAGGCTTGATCTCAATTATTTATTATGAGAGGTCTTGTCAATTTATAATCTATCATGTTAAAGTGAACTAAATCGATGAATTAACAATTATTTTAATTGACATGGTCGAATACTCGATAAATATGCATGTCATGTTATGGCGATTTGGCAATGCATGCAAACATATTAAATAAAATGCAAGCATAAAAATAAAACTCCTAGTATGGCCTTTCCTAGAATAGAAAATCATATAATCTATTACAAGTTCGGAAACCAACTCCTTTGGTCCCTTGAACTTCATAAGCACGCCTCCCAAGGTCACCGTCTCTCTCTCGGAACTCCTTTCCGAATGGCACCGTCTTTGGGAAACTCCGGTTTTACAATTAGTTACAAAATATATAATAAAATTACAATAATTTCCTATTATACATTTGTAAAATAAAATAATACAATAAAAGTGATTCGAGATCACATTAAATTACAACCGAATCAATATTCCCTTACATTTCGGGCAATATCGATTAAAACTAAGGCCATACAAGGAAAAATTACATAATTCCAAATTACATAAACCAAAATATGACATTCATAAATTGAAAATATGACATTCATAAATAAAATGCAGCATTATAATATGTATAAAACATGCTCATGTTAAATGCCAAATCGCTCTAATTAACGGTTTATATCGAATATAACCCGGTTTTACGGAAATGCGTGATAATAACACTTTAAAATCACCAAACAATACTTAAATCATATTTAAGTCCAAGTTAATTATCCCAACTCATTTAGGCCTCAAAAATTAGTCATCACTCAATTTTTGACAATAATTCAACTTGTTGTTATATAATTGCTCATATTAGACTTTTAAAATCATATTTTAATCAAATAAATCCAAATTTAATTACAATAATTTCAAAATTCGAATTTTAAAATTTTTGTACATTCTGGAACATTTCCATGACACTCATAATGTCAAAAATCATGGTTTAAAAATTTTGAATCGGTTTAGAGAAAAAAGGTTGCGCTTTATCGGTTTTATCAAATAAAATACATAAAGCATGCAAAAATTAATCATATTAAATTTTCAACTTTAGATCTGAAATGTGGGACATTTATGAAACCAGGAACAATTTTCTCTTGACATGAAAATTATTTTAGCTATATTTGCTAAATTAGTCACTATTTATGCCATTTTTACATTAAAAATTCATAAATCATGCAAGACAAATCACATCAGTCTGAAATTTCCAGTCTGACAGGAAAACATGCATGTGGCAACATACTAAAACTTCATCATCAGATTCAAAGCGGAAGTATTTTTAACCATTTGACCTTTATTTATTTCCTTTTATCATATAAAAATCATAAATCATACGAAATAAATTCACTTCACACGAAATTTTACATACAGTAAGTAAAACGCATGTGTGATATTGTGTAAACATTTCAAGGTCAGAAGATAAGTCTAACTATTTTTAGCATTTTAAACATCATTTTACTCATTAAAATGTAATAAAAATACTAAAAATCATATTTGAGCACTATAAATTTCCATAAATCATCAAAATGACCTAAAATCATATTAGGACCAGAATATATTGACATGCAAATAACTTTGTGATTTTATCTTATAAAACACAAATTACTAGTTTTTATTAAGTTACCATAACTCGAAAAAACTATAAATCGATTATGCATGCAACAACCTTGGCTCTTGATACCGCTTGTAAGTTTCTTAAACTCGATATTAGACACTTCTAATATCATCATACATTTAGTTTACTCTTAAACTAAATAAATCTTATGCATGCATATCAAAATATAAAGGAAAGAACCATTTCTTACATTGATTATATGGAAATGGGCACAATATTTGAACTCCTTTCAAATATTGATCTTGAGCTAGTAAGATGAGGATGAAATCCAAGTTTCAAATTAGAAACTCTCCAATTAGTTGCACCCAAGACTACCCTTAATCTCTACAAAATACTACACTAGTATTAAATAGTAGAAGCCCTTATTATGAACTAATAGATATATTACTACCCTTAGTAATGATATTATTAGTGTAGGAACACAAGAAAAATTTCTCAAATTTTTTTTGTGAGAGATAGAGATTTTTAG
Organism: Heliosperma pusillum; assembly: GCA_022085475.1. Lineage (NCBI taxonomy): Eukaryota > Viridiplantae > Streptophyta > Magnoliopsida > Caryophyllales > Caryophyllaceae > Heliosperma > Heliosperma pusillum. The sequence goes on from JAIUZE010059127.1 coordinate 10,643, forward strand.
AAAGATAAAGATCCTAGCAAAATATGAGATGTTGTAGTATTTAATGAGAGGGAAAAACAAGCCCTTTTGTGGCTTGTAAAAACCGGTCACCCACACCCCACATGGGTGGGGTGTTGTCACTTCCAATTGTTCTTAACAATGTAAAAAGGTTGAGTGTTGGTAATAGTTTTGGGTATGATTATGTCTAATTCCTAATTAGAATAATACACAAAAATAATCCCCCTTTTGTACACTACCAAAACCGGTTCACCCATGTAATATGGGTGTGCATTTTATTTTTGCAATTTGTCATTTGTCACAAGTGTGACATGTGACATATAACATGTAATTTTGCTTATAAATGTGCATTTAACCAATTTAAATGCAATTTTATAACAAATAATTAGACTTAACATTTTAAGTCATATTTTATAATTACATGTAAATAAAATGGGTCATCTCATATTTGGTTAATATAATCTACAACAATTTGTAATTATAATCGACCAATTTCACTTATCTCAAATGTTTCATAAACAAAATGCATTCTTAGTAATATAACAATTAAATTACTAAAATGAATCTTATTTAATCATATTACAATAAGATATAATTCTCACTTTAAACTTGTTCAAATTAAGGGATTAATTAATCTGTATCGCTATACAATTAATTAATGTACATGATTAGGGAATTGTCCATTAGGTGTGACCTCAAGGGATCAACTGATCACCACCGTCATACGATAGTAACGTCAAACTCAATTGAGGCAATCATTACCGATTTTTGTTGACCAGTTGACTATAATATTTATCATCCCTTTGTATTTTTATCATTGAAATTTAATTATGTGATCGCACTTTTGTTGAGGACACTTACTCCAACAATCTCTTAGTTGTCCGAGACAAGTGTGCGTCACCAATTCTCTTGTCCTATTACAATCTTCCACTCAATGCAAGGTGTCTTGCAGGTCGTACTTGCATTTGATCATATCAAGAGCGGTTTCCTCGATCTGGAGAGTAACTGTCTGACCGGAATTATCTACCATAGATACCTTCCGAGCGTGGCCACGCATTTTCAGCTTACTCCTCCTCGAGTGGTCTTGAGATTTAAAACAACCCTGACAAGGGGTGGACAATTCCTATCGCACTATTTCCTTTGAATAGCCACAGCTCATTATGACCCAAAAGATGCTCATTTGACCCCAGTTAAGAAGGTCGTATAGCATAAATAAAAGTCATTGTGAAACTGTGCCACCTTAGGCGAACAGTCTTTAGTCAAAGAATTGACTCAGAAAGAATACTAGTAGCTCTTGCCACGACCAGGCTACAAGAATTGTCAGAATTCTATAAGCGGTCACTGCCCGACAGATTGTCCCTTACAGTCCGTCTATGTGATCGATTGGTCATCCCTTATGACCCTATGGCACTTGAACATGCCATCAATCGCATCACACTCTAGTCACTTGGAAACGTCACCTCATATAAGCAACTAGGGCCCAATGCTATGTTAATCCAGTCCACTTTAATGGAGTCAAAAAATTGTCTCTACAATTCATTTGGATATAACAAAGCACAAAACGAGTTTTAGAAACTCAAACGATAAATGTGATTATCATATATGAACAATCAACACAATGTTATTGCTTCATATCTTATAATGTAAAGTTTATTTCGTCCATGACAATTCATGACGATCTTGTTAAATGCAATGAAGGCTTGGGCAGTGAATATACCATATATTCATTTATTCCAACCTTGTGAATTGCTTTTTCCTTTCATCCAACGTTATTCCTAATAACATGAATTCATCTATGTACATGTCTAGATCTCTATCTAGTGTTGGGCTCTTTAAATTGAAAGATACTCCCACTCATTATCATGATAACTGATAGGTATTTAGGTGAAAGGATCTACCATTAGTTCCTTTTAAACCACCTTATCCTCATCATAATGTACTAGGTCTCTATTTGTAGAATTTATAATGATTGACTCTTCAATCATCCTGTTAGTTATTCGCTTCTTGTATAACAAAAGTACGCCTAGGATTTCGATAAATCCTTATAAGTTTGGAAATTTGGGTTTGTGTAACCTTTACCACATTGTCAAATTTTTTCTACCAAACACAAGAATGTATCCCTAGTTCTCCTCGAGAACTCTATGGATGTTCTTGTAGGCTATCCAATGACACTCATCTGGATTGATTTGTTATGGGCTTGTCATGCTCCTAGCATACAATTCATTTAGATATGTGCATGTTATGGCACACATGATCGATATCATGTGATCAACAACTCTTAGGTTCAGTGGATGACTATGACCCTTTCATAGTGATCCCACTTGTATCAACATAAACAACCTATTTAACTTGTTGAATAGATTAAGGATCTTATCGATATAAGATACCTTTTAAATGCCAAGCTAAAATCTTCTATTCCACAATAGATTTTGATTTCGGTATACACGTTGCCCTCTTTCATCCAACATTATAATCCAACCACTACTTTCAAAAAGGTAATATGAATATGTCACTCTTAATAAGTGAAACGTCATTCATGTGGAAAACAATTTCTCCCACTGAACTTCATGTCTTTACATGATGACTTAAACTCCCACTTAACTTCATGTCTATACATGACTTTAACTCCCACTGACTTTCATGTCTATACATGACTTTTCGACAATTCAAGCGAAACCATTCTTATATCTTATAATAGAAAAGATCATCATAACCTCTAGGTAGATACATGCATACAATAGGCTTGTGTCATGTACACATCCTATTCCAAATCTCTATTTGGACATGTGGTTTTGATGTGTATCTTGTACACACCTATTATGAGGTAATTCATTGATGATTTGGATCTAAGCATAGTTAAGCATTAACTTAGCTTTTGTAGACATCTACATGTCTATCCATGCAACTACAATTGGACAATTCCAAATAAAACATTTTCTTTGCATAGATTCCATTTAGTTTCATAAGTCTCTCATGTTAGAAAATAAAAAATTTTAAAATTTTTAGGTACTTCCACTTCATAGATCATAATCTTATTATATCAAGAACAATTTCTTTTGGTCTCGTCACTAGTCTAAGGATTCACCTAAGAACGCTTTCTTTTGGTCTCCTTACTAGTCTTGAGTCCAACCTAAGAACATTTTCTTTTGGTTTCCTCACTAGTTCCTAACTAGTTTTTCGTTGTGGCTTATTTTCTCCCACTCTATCTTTAGAAAAATACAACTATTTTCTTTAAAGATAGCCTTATGAGCCACAAACAATTTTGTACTCATATTCGTAAGGGAGGTAGAAGTATCACAACATGACCTTAAGAGATCTACTAAAGACTTCTTTGTAAAGACATCGAATCTTAGCTTCAACATAGACTATTTCTATAAGAGCTAAAGAGGTGAACTCATATTCATGTCATTTACTTTCTTTATAAGTGGTATGGCCAATTGTTTTGGTAGACTCCCTACTTTGAGTTCAATAACTCAATTTTGACTTAGCAATTGATCTTTCAAAGTGATAATCGAATTCTTAACCTTTTTATTATAATGATCCCATCATCATAATGTTAATATGATCAATTTTAGTCGATACAATTTATGTTATTTGTGCAAGTATAGTATGATGACAAGTTTTTAGAACTAAAAAGTTTCAACAAACCGAATGACTTGGGTTGAGAACCAAGTCACTAAATCCAATTACAACCAATGTCAATAAAAGGAATTGAACAAATTTCCACGTCAAACAAGGAAATTATAAAAGTTCTAAAAACAATATCTCAAAATACATCCCAAAATTTTGACAATTCAAAATGAGACAAAGCTTCCATAGGTCTTGAATCATGGGTAGCTACCTTAGCTTCCCTTGAAGAGCTTTCTTAGGCTTGCTTGTCCTTGCCTTTATCCTTGCTAGGATGCCCTAATTACAATTAAATAGGGTAAGAATCACAACTTGTATCTTATACCAAAGTTGAGATCATTACATAAACGATAGGGATAAATTACCAACAGAAACATCTTTCCAGTTTTGATATCTCCTAGATATTAAGTGCAATTCCTCTTCCAATACCCTATGTCATTACAATGATGGGCATGGGAGAGCTATTCTCAATAGCTTTACCCTTTCCCTTGAAGGTGGAGGGCTTCTTCCCTTTACTACCACCTTTCTTGAACTTCCCCTTACTATTTTATATCCTTGGAGGTGCTAACATTTAGTCTCATGTCTCTCTCGGCTTGCACAAGCATTTTGCGCATTTCATGAAGAGAGGTTTTCATGTTTTGCATATTGTAGTTTACCCTAAACTGCACATATGCTTTGATTTTCCCAAGGAATGTAAGACTCGGTCAATAACGAGTTGTTCGGGAATGGTCACCCCTTGCAATTTTAAGAGTCTCGACATGCTCAATCAATTTGAGTACATGAGGGCTAACCTTTTGGCCCTCTTTTAGGTTCATGTTGAATAATGTGGAAGCCGTCTTAAAAGATCCTAGGAGCTTTGTGAAAAACATGGTCACAAGCTTGGCATAGATCTCACAGGCTGTGCTCATCTTATGGCACTCCCTTGAAGATTGGCCTCCAACGAGAAGATCAAAACGTTTTTGATCACGGCGGACTCTTTGTGGCTAGCCTCATAGGCTCGCCTTGCGTGGCGGTTGACCTTTCATTAGGTGTGGTGGGAGAGGCCTTGGCAAGGTAACGAAACCTGTCGTCACCCGCCGCGACCAAGCGGAGTTGCATATCCCAATTGGTAAATTAGCGCCATTCTTTTCTAACTTGCATCAATCCATGAAGGATCGAAGTTATGAGACATTCATGAGAATTGGAGCATAGGTGGTGGTGGATGAATTAGCATTTGCCATTGCGAATAAACAATTATGACTACAATTTTTAAAGACATAAAGGAAATGTCAACATTTATCATTTTAAATACTTGTAAACATTTTAAACAAGTTTTAACATTTAAATAGTGACCTCTACCCAACTATTATAAATGATTCCGAGATCCAAATTCATATCAACTTGGGCACGGTAAGCCGATTCATCCCTCATTAACATAATTCGGTGGATTAACTCTTTAATCGATTCTACATTAGAACTCTCGGTCGATAATATTACTTTAATATTTATCTTAAGCCCGGAACACATGCGGCTACGGTCGCGAATACTTCCGTTGAGCTCAATCCAAATTTCGAAATAATAACATTTATTACCCCACTTACCCAACGTAACAAGTTTAGCACCCCGGTGAGCCGAGCCTACTTCCTTGCGAAATTGGGATTCATGGGTTCTAACATTTGGTAAGGCTTGATCTCAATTATTTATTATGAGAGGTCATGACAATTTATTATCTATCTCGTTTAAGTGAACTAAATCGATGAATTAACGATAATTTTAATTGACACGGTCGAATACTCGATAAATATGCATGTCATGTTATGGCGATTTGGCAATGCATGCAAACATATTAAATAAAAATGCAAGCATAAAATAAAACTCCTAGTATGGCCTTTCCTATAATAGATAATCATATAATCTATTACAAGTTCGGAAACCAACTCCTTTGGTCCCTTGAACTTCATAAGCACGCCTCCCTAGGTCACCGTCTCTCTCGGAACTCCTTTCCGAATGGCACCGTCTTTGGGAAACTCCGGTTTTAGAATTAGTTACAAAATATATAATAAAAATTACAATAATTTCCTATTATACATTTGTAAGATAAAATAATACAATAAAAGTGATACGAGATCACATTAAATTACAACCGAATCAATATTCCCTTACATTTCGGGCAATATCGATTAAAACTAAGGCCATACAAGGAAAAATTACATAATTCCAAATTACATAAACCAAAATATGACATTCATAAATTGAAAATATGACATTCATAAATAAAATGCAGCATTATAATATGTATAAAACATGCTCATGTTAAATGCCAAATCGCTCTAATTAACGGTTTATATCGAATATAACCCGGTTTTACGGAAATGCGTGATAATAACACTTTAAAATCACCAAACAATACTTAAATCATATTTAAGTCCAAGTTAATTATCCCAACTCATTTAGGCTTCAAAAATTAGTCATCACTCAATTTTTGACAATAATTCAACTTGTTGTTATATAATTGCTCATATTAGACTTTTAAAATCATATTTTAATCAAATAAATCCAAATTTAATTACAATAATTTCAAAATTCGAATTTTAAATTTTTGTACATTCTGGAACATTTCCATGACACTCATAATGTCAAAAATCATGGTTTAAAAATTTCGAATCGGTTTAGAGAAAAATGGTTGCGCTTTATCGGTTTTATCAAATAAAATACATAAAGCATGCAAAAATTAATCATATTAAATTTTCAACTTTAGATCTGAAATGTGGGACATTTATGCAACCAGGAACAATTTTCTCTTGACATGAATAATATTTTAGCTATATATGTTTAATTAGTCACTATTTATGCCATTTTTACATTAAAAATTCATAAATCATGCAAGACAAATAACATTAGTCTGAAATTTTCCAGTCTTACAGGAACACATGCATGTGACAACATACTAAAATTTCATCATCAGATTCAAATCGGAAGTATATTAGCTAAATTAGTCACTATTTATGCCATTTTTACATTAAAAATCCATAAATCATGCTAGACAAATCATATCAGTCTGCAATTTTCCAGTCTGACAGGAAAACATGCATGTGACAACATACTAAAATTTCATTTTCATATTCAAAGCGGAAGTATTTTTAACCATTTGACCTTTATTTATTTCATTTTATCATATAAAAATCATAAATCACACGAAATATGTCTACTTCACACGAAATTTTGCATGCAGTAAGTAATATGCATGTGTGATATTGTGTAAAAATTTCAAGGTCAGAAGATAAGTCTAACTATTTTTAGCATTTTAAACATCATTTTACTCATTAAAATGTGATAAAACCACTAAAAATCATATTTGAGCACTAAAAATTTCCATAAATCATCAAAATGACCTAAAATCATATTAGGACCAGAATATATTGACATGCAAATAACTTTGTGATTTTATCTTATAAAACACAAATTAGTAGTTTTCTTTAAGTTACCATAACTCGAAAAAACTATAAATCGATTATGCATGCAACAACCTTGGCTCTTGATACCGCTTGTAAGTTTCTTAAACTCGATATTAGACACTTCTAATATCATTATATATTTAGTTTACTCTTAAACTAAATAAATCTTATGCATGCATAACAAAATATAAAGGAAAGAACCATTTCTTACTTTGATTATGAAAATATGGGCACAATATTTGAACTCCTTTCAAATATTGTTCTTGAGCTAGTAATATGTGGATGATCTTCCAAGTTTCAAAGTAGAAACTCTCCAATTAGTTGCACCCAAGACTACCCTTAATCTCTACAAAATACTACACTAGTATTAAATAGTAGAAGCCCTTATTATGAACTAATAGATATATTACTACCCTTAGTAATGATATTATTAGTGTAAGAACACAAGAAAAATTTCTCAAATTTCTTTTAGTGAGAGATAGAGATTTTAGAAAGATAAAGATACTAGCAAAATATGAGATGTTGTAGTATTTAATGAGAGGGAAAAACAAGCCCCTTTGTGGCTTGTAAAAACCGGTCACCCACACCCCACATGGGTGGGGTGTTGTCACTTCCAATTGTTCTTAACAATGTAAAAAGGTTGAGTGTTGGTAATAGTTTTGGGTATGATTATGTCTAATTCCTAATTAGAATAATACACAAAAATAATCACCCTTTTGTACACTACCAAAACCGGTTCACCCATGTAATATGGGTGTGCATTTTATTTTTGCAATTTGTCATTTGTCACAAGTGTGACATGTGACATATAACATGTAATTTTGCTTATAAATGTGCATTTAACCAATTTAAATGCAATTTCATAACAAATAAATTAGACTTAACATTTTAAGTCACATTTTATAATTACATGTAAATAAAATGGGTCCTCTCATATTTGGTTAAAATAATCTACAACAATTTGTAATTATAATTAACCAAATTAACTTATCTCAAATGTTTCATAAACATAATGCATTCTTAGTAATATAACAATTAAATTACCAAAATGAATCTTATTTAATCATATTACAATAAGATATATTTCTCACTCACAATTTAAACTTGGTTCATTTTAAGGGATTAATTAATCTGTATCACTATACAATTAATTAATGTACATGATTAGGGGATTGTCCTTTAGGTGTGACCTCAAGGGATCAACTGATCACCACCGTCATACGACAGTAACGTCAAACTCAATTGAGCCAATCGTTACCGATTTATGTTGACCAGTTGACTATAATATTCATCATCCCTTTGTATTCTTATTATTGAGATTTAATTATGTGATCGCACTATTGTTGAGGACACCATTTCCTCCAACAGATAGATGCATGATAACTGTTGTTATAAGAAAATTCCACCAAAGGCAAACACTTCTCCCAAGAATCATGAAAGTCCAAAGCACAAGCACGAAGAAGATCTTCCAAAGTCTGGATCGTCCTCTCGGTCTGACCATCAGTAGCGGCATGAAATGCTGTGCTCATCAACAATTTACTACCCATGGCTTCTTGTAAGGCTGTCCAGAATCGGGAACAGAATCTCGGATCACGATCTGAGACTATACTTTTAGGTACTCCATGGTAGCGCACTATCTCATCCACATAGCTACGAGCTAAAACATCTATCTTCCAAGTCTCTTTGATAGGCACGAATCTGGCACACTTGGTTAGACGATCTACGATAACCCAGATGGCATTCTTTCCACTAGAAGTTCTAGGTAAAGCCATCACGAAGTCCATAGAAATAGACTCCCATTTCCACAAAGGAATTTCCAAAGGTTGCAGCAAACCTCCGGGTCTTTGATGATCAATCTTCACCTTTGGACAAGTAAGACATCTACTAACATACTCCTTCACTTCAATCTTCATCCTAGGCCACCAGAATTGTGGTCTCAAATCTTTATACATTTTGTCACCGCCGGATGAATAGAATAAGGAGAAAGGTGAGCTTCATCAAGTATTCTCTTTCTCAACTCGGCACTTCTCGGAACATACATTCGACCATGGTAACGAAGGTAGCCATCATTATCCACCACACAATCCTTAGCTTGCCCAAGTAATATTTTTGCTCGAATGGCGATAAAAGTAGCATCCTCCGGTAAACAAGTACGAATCTCTCGATAAAAATCAGGTTCCGCCGTCAAAGCACCAAGATAATCAAATCCCTTTCCCAACGAACTGTATCTGAAGCTTCTGAAATTCGGTTACTAGTTCATCGGGTAAAGTACCAAGAGCATTTAATGAATGACTGGTCTTTCTACTCAAAGCATCTGCCACAACATTTGCTTTTCCCTCGTGATAAATCAACTCAGCATCATAATCATTCACTAACTCCAACCATCTTCTCTGCCTCATGTTCAATTCCTTCTGAGTAAAAATGCACCTCAAGCTCTTATGATCGGTGTAAATTCGGCAATGAACTCCAATAAGATAATGTCTCCAAGTTTTCAAGGCATGTACTACAGCTGCTAACTCAAGATCATGAGTCGGGTAATTCACTTCATGAACCCTGAGTTGTCGAGAAGCATAAGCAATGACCTTTCTATTCTGCATCAAGACACATCCCAAACCATGCTTTGAAGCATCACAATAAACATCATAATCGGCTTCATCATCTGGTAAAGTTAGAACCGGTGCGGTAGTCAATCTCTTCTTCAATTCTAAGAAGGCAATTTCACATTCATCAGTCCAAATATACTTTGCTTCCGTCTTTAGCAATTGAGTCATCGGTCTTGCTAATTTGGAGAAATCTTGCACAAACCGACGATAATAACCTGCTAAACCAAGGAAACTCCGAATCTCGGACACATTTTTCGGACTTTGCCAATCCATAACTGCCTCAATTTTAGCTGGATCGACCATAACACCGTCTTTGGAAATGACATGACCAAGGAAAGATACCTCGGGCAACCAGAATTCACATTTGGAGAACTTAGCATACCACTTTTGGCGTCGAAGAACATCCAAAATGGTTCGAAGGTGATTAGCATGTTCTTCCTCAGATTTCGAAAAGATCAGAATGTCATCAATAAATACCACCACACATTTATCAAGATACTCCCGGAAGGTACGATTCATCTGATCCCTGAATATAGCTGGAGCATTAGTCAAACCGAATGGCATCACATTGAATTCGAAATGACCATACCTCGAGCTGAAAGCAGTCTTCGGAATATCTGCTTCCCGAACGGGAATCTGATGATAACCCGATCTAAGATCAATCTTGGAAAACATAGAAGCACCACGTAACTGGTCAAAAAGATCATTGATACGAGGAAGAGGATATTTGTTTTTGATTGTGACACGGTTCAATTCACGGTAATCAATGCACATTCGCATAGAACCGTCTTTCTTCTTGACAAATAATACGGGAGCACCCCAAGGAGAAGCACTAGGCCTTATAAAGCCTTTCTCAATTAAATCATCAAGTTGAATTCTCAACTCCTTCAATTCAGAAGGAGCCATACGATAAGGAGCTTTGGCAATTGGTCCAGTTCCAGGAACTAGATCAATGGAAAATTCAACATCCCTTTCAGGAGCAATCCCGGGTAATTCATCGGGAAATACATCGGGAAATTCTCGAACAATAGGAACATCCTTCAAAGAAGGAAGAGAAGAATCGGAAGTAGTCACTACACATAGAAATGCTTGATGACCCTTCTTTAAAACATTCAACATTTTCATAGCTGAGATTAACTTCACACTAGCTTGCTTTCTAACCCCTTGATAAGAAATACGAGCACCCAAAGGACTTTTAAGAATAATTTTCTGATCACGGCACTCGAATCGAGCATGATAAGTAGATAACCAATCCATGCCCAAAATAATATCGAACTCTTCAAGAGGAAAAAGTAAAAGATTCGCCGGAAAAATAGATCCATTTATGGATATTGGAATGTCGGAATGAAGATAAGAACATGAAAATACTTCTCCGGATGGTAACGATATAAGAGTAGTTTCTCCTACTGAAGCTTTAAGCGGTAACTTATCGGATAGTCTCATGGAAATAAAAGATAAAGAAGCTCCCGTGTCAAATAAAATTAAACACGGTAAATCATAAATCGAGAACATACCCGTCACAATATCGGGTTGGGCATCCGCCTCAGCACGGCTCATAATAAAAATACGACCCTTAGGGCTCCCAGAAATAACCGGTGTAGACACCGTACCCTTCCTCTCAGGACATACATTCGCCTTGTGACCCGATTTCTGGCAAATAAAGCACACAAACGGCTTGTTAAAGCAGCCAACCCCCGGATGAATAGGCATCTTGCATGTAAAGCAGACACGACCTTTAAGGTCGTTGTTGGTACTCGGCACAAATGGACGGCTTCTCTGATTTGCCGGTCCACTCTGAAAGTTTCTCCTCTTGTTTGGAAAAGAGGGAGAAAAAGAAGGTCGGGAGGAAGGATATAAAGGTCTCTTGCCATAAGAATTAGGAGCAATATAAGAAGCACGAGCTTCCTCGGCAATCTCCCGGATAGAACTCTCCGCCCAAATGGCATCATTATAAATCGAGACAAAAGAAGTGGAACCTCTACTGATCTTCCCCTTTATCTGGGGAGAAAGCTTTCCCAGATAAAAGAAGGCTTTGTCTTCCTCTACCCTAATAAGTCGAGTGGCATAATGAGCCAACTCATTGAACCGGGTAGTAAACTCCTGAACAGAAAGAAGTCCTTGTTTAAAATCCATGAACTCCTTCAACTTTTGCTGTCTCAACTCGTCGGGGTAAAACCTCGCTTCTAAGAGCTCACGGAAACGAGCCCACCCAAAATTAGGCTCCAACTTAGCGGTAGGACCTGAAAGAGTCCACCACTGATCCGCTTCCTTCTCTAAGAAGTGAGAAGCTAAACGGACCTTGTCCTCTTCAAGGACATCATAAAGAGAAAAACTCTTCTCCATCTATCGTAACCACACCGAAAGTTTAACGGGATCAACTTCGCCATCGTAGGTTTTGGCTTGGCTCCTCGATAGCTGTGAAGCAACCCACGTATAACTCCCGTGTCTCTCACGATCAGGAACAGGAGTAGGAAGCGGATTAGCCTGCTGGTTTTGCTGGTTTTGCTGGTTTTGGATAATTACGGTAAGAGCTGCTAAAATAGTGTTGTCAATCCTCGGAGGCATCTTGCAAAATAAAAAAACAGATTAGTACTTATCATTTAGCAAGAACAAAGAGACTACAACATAAATCCTAATCTACCCATCTTACCCTTCTATCTCACGGTTTATTATTTTATTAAGGTCAAGTTATTTATACAAGGGTACACAAACGTGCGTCGGGAGCAAAATAGCTCTGATACCAACTGTGAAACCCTCAAATTTGCGGAAAGAAAAAAAATTATTTAAATACATAAACGAAAATATAATGATTACATAACGAAGGTGTCATAACATAAAAAGGTCATTACAAAAACGGAAATACTATTATACAAAAGAAATCTACAAGACGGGAGACATATCTCCCGTATAAATACGGAAATAAAAGTGTATACAATAATATACAAACTATGAACCGAATATAGGTCCAAGGTAAAATACTTCGCTCGCTAGCTCGTCATGTACCCCAAAATATGCATCACCACCTGTTCGACCGCATTAAATATAAACAAGGAAGCCACAGTCAGTGGGGAGTAACTCCGAGTTCTCCCAGCCACGAAATGTCGAGTTTAATTAAACATGAATAACATAAAAGCAATGTATATGAGAAATACAAAACTTTAACATATAAGATATGCTTTTCATGTTATGAAACAAATAACTAACATATAACCTATCAGATGAAAGCTATCATGTGAATCCGATAATAAAATATAACTCGAGGTAGGGAAGCTGGTATGCTGGCTCAGCGGTTACCACGTAACATGGCCCTGATACACTCAAACCCTAATCAACACGTAATAATGTGAATCAGTTAACAACCGTTAATCCAAACTCTATCAATCCTAGCCGGCTTGCATCTCACCTTCTAGAACTCATAGAATCATACATACATGAAAGACCAATCCTTCTACAAACAGGCATAAGTTCTTAGCACAGTCAATAGTCGACTTCTGTAACTCGAGGCTATACCACAAGGTAGGAAAACATCCTAGTCATAGACTGATCAGACCTAGCGACAACAGCTATTCCGTTCCCCGTCCCATGACATAACCGTCTATGAGAAACTCTACTAGGCGACCCCCTAAGCAGAGATGGCTAGTACTTAAGCTGGCTGCCTTCCCAAAGCGGAACTCTTAGGATGCCATGCCCCGACTTGGATATAAACCCACCAAGCCGGGACACAAAAGCTAATAACCATGAACTATTATACTCGTAATGTAAACAGATAGTACGGACTATCAATGTCGTGGTCCAAGCTACTCATTTAGAATTAGCATGGTCAAGACGCCATATACTCATAATTCTCTATGGGTACTTAGTCAACACGACACCAACCATATAATAAAACAGTCACGGGAAAACATCCTATCATGTGACTAATTGCATATCAATAATAATCAACTATCATATCGCCTCATATCTACTAAGGCTAATTCATTAATTAAATACAACCATACTTGAAGACAAATCCCCGACCCGAGTCCCGCGACGGGTCATCAGTCAAATCGGGGCTGACTAGATCTTAGTTTGACCAAACCCGTTGGATCAAACCGGCTAGAAGCAGAGTCTTTATCACATAGACATAAAATCAACATATTCATTACATGTTATTTTATTACTACTTCTAACATGTGAATGATCATATTAT